>JASDQU010032273.1:0-22160 GCA_032191745.1 Picea mariana | reverse complement strand
AGGTAGGTGGGGGGGATGGGACGTGAGGGAGGATGAGTGGGGTAGGGGGGTACGTAGGGTAGAAAGGTACGTGGGTTTTGGGTATAGACTTAGGATTTGTCATGTTCTTTTTAATTTTTATTTACTTTTTTAATATTTTTGTAATATTTTTCATATGTCACGTTTTTTATGTTTTTTCTTTTTTTTTAAATGTTTTCCTTTATATATTGTTTTATGTTTTTTAAAGTATTTTATTTAAATTTTGTTTTATTTTGTATTGTTTTTTGTAATTTATTCTTATTTAATATTTTTTAATTTTTAATGCTTTATTATAATGTTTTTTGATATTATTTAATTTTTTGTTTTGTTTTTAATTTTAATCACTTTATTTTAATTTAAAATTAACCTAACCTTTAACTTAGTTATTAATTAATCACTAACCTAGATTACTCACTAAATTAATAATTAATTAATTAAAAATTAATTAATAATTAATCAATTATTAAATAGTCATTATTAATCAAACTTAATCTAGCTTAACCTTATTACTAACATTTGGTTTATCCTAAGTCCATCTATGCAGGGATGGAAGGCGGGATAATGGAGGCTGATGAAAGACAAGGGGGAGAGGATGCAACGGATGAAGGATGCAGAAGGTGATGGAGGATTGAGTGGAAAGAATGAAGGGAGGAAAGCGGAATCACCTGAGCTATACTTCGTCACCCGGAGAGATGCCAAATCACAGTCGAAGTATCGACTCGCCTATAATTATAGGACCCTAACATGTCACATGGACAATTTCAAAATTTATTAGTGATATATCTATAATCTTTTAATTTTAACATAGTGGAAGGCGTAACGATCCAATGTCGTAGGGTTGAACACACTCTGATACTATATGTAACGAACCCTCTGTTACAACATCAATTAGTGATGTAAAAATAGGTAATTTTTTTTTTTGAAACAATCGTTAGTACAAGTAACATGCAACTCGACATAAATTAATAAATACTCAATCAATTTCATCACATTCAACAAAAGGAAACATCATTATTATTCAATCAACCATATCTCAAAATGATAACATAAGGAAACTACCTACCCAACCTATCCTACATGGTTAGGACCTCCAAGACACATAAACAATGCTCAAGTCTAGGATTCATCCGATATATTTTGACCATTTAAGGTCTCAGGACTGGCGACTATTTTGAGGAACAAGGAAGTATCTAAATCCCATTAATTCAATCATACACCGTTATTCAATACTAGAATCATTGACATACTTAGTCATCAATTCATCATAGTGCATATAATAATCTACTCTACTTAATAAATCTTTCAAGCAATGCTTAGGTGTAATTTCAAATACGAGCTTAATACATAAAGATTAATAAGAAACCCATTAGTTTAATTACAATCTTAGGAGAGGCAAAGATCTAATTCAATCTTCATTAGTGTCTTGTCAAGTCAGGCTCAGTCCAAGTCAAGCATCAATCAAGTTTTCACCATTTTCAATAGATACAAATTCTATGTAACTCAACCATGTACCTTACTAACATGATATATCTTAATTAAGAATTCATAGGTACTTCAAATACTAGTTACACATCCAATCATAAAATCCCATAAGAAGATTAATGTCTTCCTTAAGCACCACATACGGAATTCAATACCACTTTAAGTATCCTCTTTAACTATAAGAAATCAATCATAATTAGCAATTAATAAGAAGTCTACTGCTTGCATATCCATTTTAAAATAACAAGAGGTTCAATCACAACAAGAAATACAGGAAGATTCCAAGACTACCTTACATTTCCATTGCAAGAACTAGAATAAGTTCAACCCATAATTTAAGAATTATATAAGATAAATTATATGCTATCTTGCATATCCATATGTAAGGGTAATTTAAAGAAGATTAAGTTTTATTTAAACAATAAAATGAAGAACCCAAAGTTGACTTAAAACTAAATTAAAAGAACTAAAGTAAAACCCAACAATAATATAAGAATCCAATGTCAACTTACAATCCCATTCAAAGGTATTAAGGAAAACTAAATCTTATTTCAACCATACATAAGAATGCAAATGCTATATTAAAATTCATTGAAGGAGTTAAGGGAAGATCGACTGTAATAAGTAAAGAATATAAGTCAACTACCCTATGTATCCACCCTATGTATCCATTTAAGAGGATAAAGAGAGACCCAAGTCTTTTAACAATATATAAATAACTCAATACTAATTTACAATCCATCTAAGAATTAAGAAATCAAAGTCTTATTAAGCCATAAATAAAGCACTCACATGCTAACTTATAAGTCTGTTTAAAAATTTAGGAAGACAAATCTTAATTGACCATAAATAAATAATATTTAGAGGCTAAATCATATATCCATAGTAAGGAAACAAACAAGAAGTTCCTGATTCTATCCCAACCCCTGTTTCAGTGTGCAAAAAAATACAAAAATCGTTCCAGATCTCAATCATGCCCTCCACCCGACACTTAATCCGAACCTTCATCCGGTCCTCCATCTGACACTTAATCCGGCCCTCCATCTGACACTTAATCTAGCCCTTCATCCGGACCTCCATCTGACCCCTGATTCGACCCTTGATCCAGATCTTGAAACATAACTAAATTTTTGAAAAAATTGAATTTAAACATTATAGGCAACGAATCGATTTCAAAATGGTTAAGCCTTAAGGAAAGGACCGTAAATAATGCAGAGGAACTCAAGAATGTCAGGTTATTTGTTGCAGCACCAAATTCATTCCACGAACTATAATACTTCAAAATTAAAATTCAGAAATAAAAATAACAGAACATGAATCGCTCAATTAAATTCCGGGATTATTTTCTAAAAGAGAACAAGGAAATCCACAACTACAGAGTTGCAATCCTTGAAGACAATCACTAAAGAACAAATTCAGAAGATTCTATAGTGAACCAATAGAACACCCAATCTGGATATATAAAATTTAAGACATCGAAAGAGGAATTGAACACTCAAAAGTAAATTTTTGGGTTATTCAAAGGATGGGACAACAGTCACACAGAGTTACAAAAATTCCATTCATAGAAAAATTAAAGCATGAAATTCAACTCAGATTTGGATCTATAAAAAACACAGGTAATTCACACAACATTAAATCATGGACATGCATTTAATAAGTAAAGCCTCCTATCGTTTTTCTATTGAAATAATAAATTATATTTAGAACAGTACATGATTTTACTTTTCTCAAATGGCAATCAAACTTCAAGAACAAGCATCAAGAATTAAAATTACACAGTCACCAATTCGAACCAATGAAATGCAGAAATAAATTTTCCTCAATCTAGTCATTGAATCGGTGCACAACCCATCTGACACTCAATCCGATCCTGGATCCGACACCTAATCCGACACCTGATCCAGACCTTGAAACAAAACTAAATTTTTGGTAAATTTGAAATTTACTCAACATGAAGAAAACAAGACTCCAGTGATTTCTAAGCTTTGAGGATGAAGAGTAAACTAGTACTGAGTTTCTCACTTGATGTAGCAATGTAAAGGTAGGTTCATCATTTATTAATCTTTAAGGAATAATCAAATTTCCCAAAGTATGGAAGGATAAAAGAACGAACAACATGACTAATTTCTGGGTTATTCATTAGTTGGGAAGCACCCAAAATGACACACCAGTCAGCACTAGAGTTCAACGTACAAGCCCACTCGAGGAAACACAGTCAAACCCAACAAACAAGAGGAGGGAAGAATCCACGAATAAATCACTCTGCATAATGCGAAACATAAAATATGGACTTCTACTAAACACAATGACAAAAAATCGATTGAGGATTCCTGTGGCGTATATATATATATATATATATATATATATATATATATATATATNTATTGCTAATCCAATTCATCCAATTTGATTCGGTACTCAACAAACTAAAATTGGATCTGATATTTGACTCACAACGATTTACCCATATGAAAATGGGGATTTTGGAACAGAAAATCCTGACATCCAAATCACATAGAGACACAAAGGAATTCAATCTAAATCAAGGAGTATCCACGAATTTCTTATTCCAGGAACAATCAACCAAATACATAGTGAATATGAATCTTCAAAATAATTTGGGAATTTTTTTAACAAGGCAATAAAGTTTAAAAATTCTGACATGCAACCCAAGACAGTGACCAATAAGAAATCACACTTTGAGTATGTGTCTATTGGCAACAATTTAATCATTCAACCATTCTTACTAATAAGCAATCTAGCAGTGACAATTAGAATCCCAAGAAGTGGTAAAACGAAAGACGATGAAAAGGGAAATTGCATTACATTTAGTTGAACAATGCATTGGCAGCAGTGCAAGAGATTCAATTTCTATATTACACAAACACCAAGGATCTTGCAATTTCGATATTAGGGAACCAATACAATTTATGGAAATTTCTAAAACTGATATACAATTTAATCATATCACAAACTCAATCTCAAATACGAATACCATAACCGACGACGAAGAAAATCTAAAGATGTTCTTCAACAAATGAAACTCCTTCCTTTATCACACTTTTTAATCGTTGAGACTTCACTGGTACCTCTGAGCCAACGCTAGGGGTACTCTTCTTACCCCTTAGCCCACCGAGCCGAAAAGGGTCCAATCACACACAAACCAAAAATACTCTAGCTCCAGGCTTTCCTCGCAAGGTAGAGCCACCACTCTATGTCAATATTGGTATCCCAACTCTCACAAGTAAAACCAATAAAAAATAATTTGGCAGCATAAACTTACCAATAAACAATGTGATCTCTTTCCCATCTTGACCATTTTCTTTATAGAAATTCTATCACTGACCCATCCCCACTTGCAAAAATAATTCCATATTTTATTTTAATTATAAGTCAATCTCCCTCACATTTCCCAAATGCGCTCCTTAAATCACTCCTAGTTGTCTCTTTATTCCCCATATTCTCAATTAATGAATGACGCCTTACTAATTTGAGTTGAGTTAACATATGAGTCTTCTTCTAGTTAAACTAGTGGTATCTAGATTCTAGATACCATTCTATGCGTACACATATTCTCTCATCTTTATTCCTTTCTTATCTTAAATTCCAATTTGGTATTTTCTTGCACACATGTGTATTGAATAAAATCCTTAGGTTAATTTTATTTTACTTAATTCTTAAATCGATTTACCTTATTCCTTTTTAATTTAGTTAATAATTTAGTTTAGTCTCCTTACAAGAAATTAGACTTAGGCTTCATTTTTTTTTTGAATAGGCTTAGACTTTCATTTGGGATTTACAATTAATAAATTCATTCTTTAAATAATTAATTAATTACGGAAAGGCCTAAATATTTTTCAAGGTTTAATTATTCTCTCAAGGTTTTCTAGGCCACCTAGATTCATTGACTCAAGTTTTATTTACGCGACGTGCCCTTCAATATGCACTTCGTGCTCCAAGGGTGCCACTCTCCTTTGAATGATTTTGGTAGTTTTCCAACCCTTGGAGTTATCACTCCATTCAAACGACCTTGTGAGAGACTAAGGGATTCTAATGAATAAGGACTCCACCTTATTGTGCACCCCTTAGAATCTTCATGAGTGTATGTCTCAGTATTTCCTAAGGACATCGTGGACCTCTCAAACTAGGTAATATTTAACCTACAATTCGAGCCATGATGGGAGTTATAGTAGGATGTGATAGGGACGCTGCCACACCTCTCTCTCAATATGTGGTTTATGTGCATGGCCCCGTTACTTCTTATGTGATTCAGATTAAAAAGTATTCATTAGCTTGCATCCATCGACAAAACATTGTCAATGATCCATATACAAAATTATACTATAATCAATCATATGTCACATATGCATAAATGGAATAATCACACCAATACGATCCACTCCCTGACTCAATCCAGAGTCCAAGGAGGTCCATTGATTCCATCAACATCTATAATCTGTAATGTGTCCTACACACTCATGTAAACTCGTCAATAGCATCTGACAAATAAATAACAACCCATCAAAATCATCATGATAATCCATAGTCAAAACAAATAACACTGTACTATAACCGGATCACTTGCATGCAAGTGTCCTGAAAGAATAAGTCGATAACATGTGCTCAATAGAGAAGGATGTTACACGGTTGGAGGAAAAATATGTGGTCTTGGGATTTAGCACTTAAAATCAAATTATTCATTTGGATATATTTGGAGAACAAGATACTTACTTGGGATAATTTATTATGTAAAGGTTGGGAAGGGACCAACATTTTACTCCTGTGTGCAAAGGTTGCAGAGTCTGTAAATCAACTTCTGATCAACTGTTCTTTTACTCAACAAATTTGGCACAAGATTTTAATAGGGCTAAATGTTAGATTTGTTTGGGAGGGTAACACTTTAAAAGTCTGTTATGATAGTTGGATAAAAAAATCTCCTAAGTACTCAACTCTACCCTCTATTTTTAGTTGGCATGTTTGGTTGGAGCGTAACAGGGTAATTTTTTAAAATGGGATCCCATCCATATTTTCGGTAGCCCATAAATCTTTAGGTTGTTTTGTTAAACAGGATGTTCCTCAGAAATTTCCTATTAGCCATACTTTTAAGGCATTAAATCAAGTTTGGCCTACTGTGGGATGGTTTCATAGAGCTACAAACTCAAATGGAAACCACAGTGGTGTTGGGGGGGTGATTAGGATCAATGAATTTTCTTAGTATAAATTGAATTTAAACTGTAGCCCCAGAACCAATACAAGGGAGGGATTATTAGGAGTTTGGGCAACACTTATCCTGGCATCTCGATTGCATATTTCAGAGCTTTAGGTTTTTGGTTATTCAACAATAATAATTGACTGGTGTAATTGCAAAGGGAAATTACAGGTTATAGCTTTAGATGGTTGGAAGGACAAAATTACATATCTCAGCAAAATCTTCAGTTCTCTCAGCTTCTCTCATAGTTATCGAGAATTCAATATGAAGGAGGACAGATTATCAAAGAAGGCACTCAAGATGCAAGAAGGAAAAATTTCCTATAACAAATGGGAAGAAGGAATTGAAGGCCCTACACTTTTCTTAAACTTATATTAACTTCTCTTTGAATGTTTAGTGTTTCTATTTTTGTGCCAAGCTAGTGTAGATTTTGGATGTAGTGGTAGCAACTAGTCTTCACTCCTATTTTGGATGATCTAGTGGAGAGGTTTTGTAGTCTCTTGAGCTATAGTTTGTTGTTTTTCTTTTTTTCATCCTGTGTACTGGTTTGGACAACTTGTGAGCTGGTATGGACAATGATAATTATGTTGTCATCTTGGTCAATTTTTTTTGTGAACACTATTATATATATAATATAATGAGAAATTTTCGATTGGAAAAAAAGTACCATGTTAATTCACAAATTCATTGATTGTGTATCGAACACCTCAAACTATTTTAAGCATGTTCATATTGCACGTTCCTTCATAGATTTCTTTGGTCGACGATGCATTATACCCATGTGTGTTGTTTTCAGACCCTATTAATACCATTACTACTTAATACATTTGCATAATATTGGATATTATCTGACCCTGTAGTGAAATGATTTATATTAGCAATTATTTCCATTGTTAAGTTTGTAGTGAATGAATATCCATCATTAAATTTTTATTTTTATTTACATTAAATAATATATCTTCTCAACACAATTATTGAAAATATAAATTGTAATGTTTAATTATGTTTAAAATTTCACTCATTTTTGGATTATATGAGTAATATTTAATATTTGTTGTTGTAAGTGCTTCATATAATTAAAAAGAAATCTATTTAAACTATGAAGAAAAAAACCTTTGACTTTGAATAAATAAATAAAATCATAAACTCAAAATAAAATATCATAAAACCAAAAGAAAACAAATTTTGAGGAGCTAAAATTTAAACCCTAAAAAACGTCATGGAATAATGGGAAGATTCATAGTTAAAATCATCGAGGCTCTGCAAGTTGATAACCTAAAAAAGAGAGGTTGAAAGGATGGATCCACGATGAAACTATTTATATAGGACTCCTCCCCTCCTTTTTCTCTCAACTTACATGTCTCTGTATGATTTCTTTTCTGACCACTGTAAGCACAACAAACACCACTGACTCAATCCTAATAGCTTTTGAATATATACATGACACAATATCACAACAATTGGCTATCTAACACCATATATTTACCTCTAGTTGCAAGAAATTTGTTTCATGTGAATGAAAATCTTCTTTTTCTTTTGAGCATATAAATCACCTGAGAATGCATGTTGGGATCTGCCCCTCTTGTTTATTTTAGCTTGTGTGTCTATGTACACTTTATTCTCTAGTCAATGAAACTATTGTGAACACCATCAACTCAATCACAACAATTTTTTAATACTACACATGGAGGACAACAATGGGGACTCTAAAAGTAGTAGTGTATTGTGTTTAGGAAACAATCACATTTGGGATTTCTAGTCCAAATACATCATTTTTCTAGTATTGGGCATTCCTAAGGGTGCCATTGGGAATGGCATCAATGATCTTCCTATTGTACTACAATTTTATTCTTTTCCCTGTGCTACAATCAATACATTTACCATGGGAGCGACTCGACCAAGATGAGGACCATACAATAGTTATGTGTTACAATTATGGAAGTGCTATTAAAATGCACCCCAAACCATCCTCCATCAATTCTAGATAGAATTCCCATCATCAACTCTAGGTAGTTCTACTAGATGTGGCCATCACAACCATATGAACAAACAACCCAAAATATGACACTTTACATCCCCAAAATATATAGGTCCACTAAGGGATGGGATATATGGTAATAAGTGAGATTAAACATGGAAGAAGGAAGTGTAATTACTTTAATTAATGCTAATGACATACAATAATGAATAACGACTAGATTTTGAAATGCAAGGAAGTTATTGTGTTAAATATGATCCTTTCATTTGTGAGGATGACGAAGAATATTTGTTTTTTATTTAATCATGTCAATAAAAATCATATCGTGAGTTTATCATGCTTGTTGTAGGTCATGGGTTAGACTCTCTTGATTCCCTCGAGGAAAGGCCCCGTAATCACCACCGACAGTTTACCCCACTTACCATCCATGGATCATGAGGAAGTATTATATAAACAAATTATATATAATAGAAAATTAATATTGGAGAATTGTTTGGATAAATGTTGTGTTTGAGGTTTCGAAACATCCAACGTTTTGAGTGGACACTCCACCCATCATTAGGGAAATAAGAAGCTCGTATGTTAGAAAAAAGTGTTGTTGGATTACTGAGAGGGGGGGTGAATCAGTAATAGAGCAATTTAATCCTTTTTAACCATATAATCCAAGTGTTATATCAATGAAGCATTATCATCCAATAAATGCAGAGTAAATAAGGAATGAAAAAATGAAAAAACATACACATACACAATACACCATTGTTTTACGTGGAAACCCAAACCGAGAGAAAACCACATAATGCTTTTTCTTATATGTCTTGAAGAATTACATTCATTGGAAACACCAACTTCCTTTGTTTTCCAGCTGCAACTGGAAGGAGGATCCAACCACCTAGTTTCTCAGGCTACAACCTGAGGGAAGCTCCAACTCCCCAATTCTCTAGCTACAACCAGAAGGAGGCTACGACCCCCTATGTTCTCCGGCTACAATAGGAAGGTGGCTACAACCACCTATCCTTGCCCCATCCTACTACCTTGAAGTAGAAGTAGAATGATGGAACCACTGTCAACCTATCACTATGAGATATACCACTGTAAACCTGTACCAATAAATCTGAACCATGCATCAACCTGTACCTCAACCTGTAATCAACCTGTACCATAAACAAGTGCATCAACCATGCACCAACCTGTGCCAAATAACCTGTAATCAACCTGTACCATGAAAAGTGAATCCAACTATATACCAAGTATGTACCAATCATGTGTCAACTACTCATCAACTATGACTCATCAATATGTACCAACATCATCAACTATACACCTCATGCATGTACCAACTCATCAACTACTTGTCTCAACCATGTAATCAACATGTACCTCAACCAAAATCACTCATCAATTTCATCATGAAAATATGATTTGTAGCTCTATAATAGACCTAGTGTATATGATCACATTCTTGCAAACCTTCCTTAACTTCAAGAACAAGAGACTAGCATTTTCATCAAACTTTTCTTTAGTCTCACATGCCTAGTTTTGGATTTGTCAACAACCCTAACTTGAAGTAATCATAACTTTGTACCTATAATGTATAAAGATATGAAACTGATACACAATGTTCTTAAGTTTGTTTTATGCAATTCCTTCAGGTGTCACTACTTGGAACCTCTCAGAAAAGGAGTTATAGCAAAAATGACATACCTTGCTGAATTCTGGCTTATTCTAGAGAGCGACCTTGTAGAGTGTGCCCCACATGGAATATTTGTTGAATTTATCTAAAACTGTTACAAAGAATATTACAGACTGTACCCTAACCAACACATTTGGTTTCAATGAATTTGGATCTGTTATGAATAAGTTATGATGTTTTTACCTGAAGCACCTGTTTTTGACTAGTTTCAGGACTAGCCACAAACCCTATTTTCCACGGAGTGTAACTCCAAAAATACAATGAACCACAAGATGAATTTTTTACCACAGATACTTGGATATATTTTCTCAATGGCATAGAAATTTCATGGTCTGAATCATTATAGAAAAAAAATTATAGCAAAAATGGTGAGATGACCTGTAAATAACATACCTTAGAAAGCACCATCAAAATAATTTATCCTTCCTTGCATTTCGGCCTTCTTTTATTTAACTTCCCTTATAATTTCGGCTTAGATATCCTTGGTTACCTCAGACACCTATATATATATTCAATATTCTCAAGTGTAATTAAAATGAGAGAGCCTTGCCTCTTATTTATACTCTCCAATTAGCTTCGTTAAAAACATCTTCTAGGTCACTTGGCCCCACTTTCCTTATTTTAGGGTAACCCACTTCTAATTTCTCCATTAAATTTATTATTGAAATAATTTATGTTGTATTCAATTTGAATTATAATACACTCATTAATTTACTTTATTATTTACCTTTTAAAATCTCTTAAACCACTTTGACTACTTTGACCTTTTGGGGCTTCTAGATGACATATGAGGGTCCTCCAACTTTGTAAGGCCATAACTCTCAAACCGTGAGGATTTATGTGACGTTCCACATACCACCAGAAATAGAATGACATGTAATATCCATATAGAATAGTATTATTTGAAAATATATCATAACTCATAACGTTATCCATCAAACAAACTTGGGTTCATTACCCAAACTTGGGGTCTCCAACTTCTCATGGCCATAACTCTTTAACCGTGAGGAGTTATGTGACAGTCCACATACCACCAGAAATGGAATGACAAGAACTATCCATATAGGATATTTTTCCTGACAAATTCATTGTGCTTCATCTCATTATTCCACAATTAAGCATGGTTTCTCTTACTCCACAAATCGTCTTCCCGTGAGGGCTTTCACCATAAGGGGACCACTATGGAGTTCATCCATCTTTACTTTTTATCAACCATGACAAGACAATAATGAGTCATATTTACATAAAAAAATATTGGGTCCATTACCCAAACCTTTGTGCTGCGGGGATTTCTTCAAGGGTTGACATCAATGACAACCAACCTTAATCAACAATATCCCCCTTTGGCATTGATGGAAACACTCTGATGCAATATTGAAATCATATCACTCATGCTCCCCCTGAAACCATGCCTCTGTCCTTTGCATCTGATAAATCTCTCCCCCTTTGTCATCAATGGAAAAGGTATCTTTCCATCCGGGGCTACTCCCCCTGACTGAACTGTCCTCTTATGGTGCTTCCTCGTGTACATATAAGACATATAAGATAAGAATCGAAAAAACATTCATTTTGGAGTAGAAATAACTCCAAATATTTGGCGAAGATATTCAAAGGCTTCTCGTGGAAGTGGTTTTGTAAATATGTCTGCCACTTGTTCTTTTGTGCCCACATACTCAACTCAGATGTTCTTTTCTGCAACCTGTTCCCATAGAAAGTGATACTTGATTGGAATATGCTTCATCTTGGAGTGCATCAACGGGTTTTTTGAGATACTGTTGGCACTTGTATTATCACAATATATTGGAATAGGCTCATCATACTCAACCTGTATATCTGTCAAAGTTTGTTTCATCCAAAGAACCCGTGTACAACATGATGTTGCTACAATATACTCTGCCTCGGCTGTAGATAGAGATACTGATGATTGTTTCTTGCTTAGCCATGATACCAAACACTCACCTAAGTAGAATTTTGCTCCACTGGTGCTTCATTGGTCATCAATACAACCTGCCCAATTTTCATCTATGTAGGCAATAAGTGATAGATATTTTCCTTTTGGATACCATAATCCAAAATCTTCTGTTCCTTTGAGATATCTTAAAATCCTCTTTACTGCCAATACATGTGATTCCTTTGGTGTTGCTTGAAATCGTGCCACCTGTCCAACTGCTTGCATTACATCTGGTCTGGATGCTATCACATATAGTAGGCTGCCAATCATTGACCTGTATTGCCTCTGATCTATAGACTTCGAATCATCATCTTTCCTCAACTTACAACTGGTTTGCATGGGGGTGATAACTGGTTTGCAATCTTCCATTCCGAACCTCTTTAGCATTTCTCTGATATACTTGGTTTGAGAAATAAAAATTCCTTGGTTGCTTTGATGTATCTGAAGTCCCGGAAACAAGGATAGTTCTCCAAGTAATGACATTTCAAATTCATTCTGCATGTATTTTGCAAATTTCTGGCTTAACTTGTCATCATCACTACCAAAAATAATATCATCAACATAAACTTCAATTAATAAAATATTACCTTGACTTACGTTGATGTAGAGGGTGCTGTCTGCACTTCCTTTTCTGAACCCTGCCTGCTGCAGTTACTTATCCAGTCTGGAGTACCATGCTCTAGGAGCCTGTTTTAGACCATACAAGACCTTCTTTAATTTACATACATAGTCTGTGTTCTCTGACAACTGAAATCCTTCTGGTTGTTCAATGTAGACTTCTTCTTCAAGTTACCCATTCAGAAAAGATGATTTTATGTCCATCTGTTATACTTTAACATTTTTGGAGCATGCATAAGCTAAAAGTAAACAGATTGCTTCCATTCTGGCAACTGGGGAAAATGTCTCTTCAAAGTCGATTCCTTCAATCTGTGCATATCCTTTACATACCAATCTAGCTTTGTTCCTTGTAACCTGTTCATATTCATTCAATTTATTCCTAAAAACCCATTTTGTGCCGATCACATTCTTATTCTTTGGTCTTGGAACCAATTCCCAAGTGTCATTTTTCTCTATTTGATCCAATTCTTCATCCATGGCCTTATTCCAAAATTCATCCTTGCTGGCTTCTTCAAAATAGTTTGGTTCAACTGTAGATAAGAGTGCTAGGTGTGTTTGTTCTAGTGAACGGATTTTTCTTCTAGTCTCAACTCCTGCATATTTGTTTCCAATAATTTGATCTAAAGGATGATTCTTCTGTACTCGTTTGCTAGGTGTCTTTGGAGATACTTTCTAAACTTTCTCTTCTGCTTATGTCGGATTCTCTTCATCTTCATATTCCTCTTCTACTTCTTTTTCATATTCCTCTTCGAAAATTTGTTCCATTGATTTTTTTTCTTCTTCCTTTGATTCTGGTCTGCCTATTTCATCAATTGTTACGTTGATTGTAACACACCCACTACGGAAATCAAAATTTTTCAGCCTTTTTCATCTTTTCTCTGATGAATAGAATTCCTCGAATCCCTACGGGACCTAATACAGACCCTGCCATCCCTTATCCATACTCATATGATCAGCGGCTATGACCATAGGTCTTACCGGAGAGGTGCTCCCGACTTTCGCGATTCGGAAAAATTGCAATGCATGTATTCCCTTATTCATTTCGGGGTTTCATCCATCGAATTTTCGTGTCCAGTGAACATGAGGAAAACTGACCTTTGGAGATCTCGGGTACCAAAACGCCGAAACACCAAAACCATATGTGCTAGTCCATTTCGGGACTTCACCTATTGGGATTTCACGATAGGCGAGGATAGGGGGATTTTGCATATGAGTTTTCCGGGGGCTGAAGTTCCGAAACGACGATATATGTATATATATATATATATATATATATATGAGGCTAAGTTCTTTTCGGGATTTCCCAAGTCGGGATTTCGGGAGTCGTGAGGACAAGGGTTCTTACCCTCTGATCTCCCAGGAGCCGAAAAGCCAAAATGCTTACTAGCCGCCATGCGTACTCTACAACTGGACGGTCTAGGTAATACCATGGGTCTTGGGATCAACGGTCCCAATTTCTTCATTACTTGCAAAGGTTAAAAGGGGTTGAGGCATTATCTCCTACGTTCCTTCATTCAATTTTATGGTCGTAACTGGCCTCAGATCCTCCGAAAGGATTTCATTTGTGCATTTAGCAAGAGGGAGGGTATCCTGGGTACCTAACCACCAAAAGGTCCTAACTTGTCCACACACTGTCATTTCGGGATTTCGCGGGTCGTGGTTTCGGGACTCGCGAATACAAGAGGATTCACACGTAGATACTCTGGGTGCCGAAACTCCGAAAACTCTTAATTTATCCCCACACTAATATTTCAGGATTTTGCAAGTCGAGATTTCGGGACTTTCAAGTGCAACGACACTCGCCCTTGGGTATTCCGGGTATCGAAATGCCGAAATGTTGGAGTCTATGAGGACCCTTCTCCCTCGGGCAAGATTTTAAGACTTAAACTATAACCTCCTCCTTTGGGTCCTCAGGCAATTTACACTAGGTTTTGAAGACCAGACTGAGAGGTCTTCTAGGAAGTAAGGGAGTGGTCTCAAAAGGGTGCCTTCGTGGGGAAATCTATCCAAGGAATCAGGTAAGACAAACACGGGAACAAATCTTCGAAGAGCAGACTTGAAAATACATAAGCCATACGTGGTCTTTCCAATAAAAGCATGCAACCATCATTTCTGATCAAAACACCATGTAGACAGTCTTATACTAAACCATTCATAATTGCACAGGCTATGAGCATACTTGTCAGCATATAAATTTCAAGATACAATATATAAAACACTTATCAGAAAAACACCGGGTTTGATGCAACTGCTGAGAGGGGTGCTCGTTTCCACCCAACCGTAGGCTCAGCGACTTTGAATGGATTTACCACTAGCCACCCCCGAGCTAGACCACGATGCTTGAGACTCTCTGTCTCTGTTCTTCAACGATCGAGAATGAAGGTTACTCTCCTTCTTCTCTGCTATCACTCACTTTGTATTTTGTTCCAGAGTTATTTCGATCTTTTTCCTTCGATCCTCCCCTCGTGTCCCCCTTTCCACACCTTTTACATGCATTTTCTTTTTCCGGTGAGGTTGCGTGTGGCACGAATTTCCCCGTGGTGGTCAGGTCTGAGGCCTCCATGGATGGGTGGTTCGCCCCCATTCCTCATTAACTCATGAGGAGCCTCTTCACCTACCATCCTGGCGAGTAATTCATTTCGGGGCCAGTGAGCTGCTCTTGGTTCTCCAGGCCAGTGAAGACCAAATACGGTAGTGGTTTCGGTGGAAGTTAATGCCACCATTCCAGGTGCCTTCCACCACCTTTCTTTAGCCATCGTGGTCTCTTTTTCAGCACATCTCCCTCCCAACAGTCCTGCAACACACACACACACACACACACACACACACACACACACACACACACACACACATATATATATATATAATGTTAATTTACATTCGTCGACCTTGTATACTAAGGTCCATTCAGAATCACACATTCACATCTTTGAGTTTGCCACAGTTCTTGGCCAACATAATTATTTTTACAGACTGGGGGAAACAGGGTGTTACAATTCCCTCCCCCTTAAAGGAACATCATCCTCGATATTCTATCTATCATCATAACATGTATGTACAGAGGTAAACAAAATTGGATATGCTTGTTTCATGGCATCCTCCATTTCCCATGTAGCCTCATCTAGGCCAAAATGTCTCCACTGCACCTTGACCTGTGCAATGGTTCAGTTCCGGAGTGGGGTTTCCTTTCTGTCCAGTATGCATTGAGGTTCTGGTAGTAATTCTCCCTCTGGTTTCACCTGGATCACATACCAATCAATTATATGATTAGAATCATATACATATTTCTTCAATAATGAAACATGGAAAACATTATGTGCTTTTACGGTGGGAGGAAGTGCTAGCCTATAGGCTACAGGTCCCACTCTATCTAGGATCTCAAAGGGTCCATAGTACCAAGGTGCCAACTTGTCACAAGCTCCCATTTTCAGGGAACTCTTCCTGGGCCTAACTTTGAGATATACATGGTCTCCTGTCTTGAACTCCCTTGGAGTTCTCTTTTGGTTGGCGTAACTTTTCTGTCAGTTCTGAGCAACCTTCAGGTTTTGTTTTATCTGAGTCACTTACTGTTCCATTTCTTTCAACATGTTGGGTCCAAAAGAAATTCTGTTTACGGGATTACTCCAACTAATAGGAGTGTTGCACGGTCTACCGTAGAGGACTTCAAATGGACTCATCCTTAAGGATTCTTGGTAGCCGTTGTTGTAAGCGAATTCCACCAGTGGCAGGTAGTATTCCCACTTCTTGGGTTGATGCATTACATGCATTCTTAACATGTCTTCTAGTATTTGGTTCACTCTTTCTATCTGTCCGTCGGTTTGAGGGTGATAGGTGGTGCTAAACAACAACTTGGTCTCTAAATCAGCCATTAGTGACTTCCAAAAGTTGGAAGTAAATTTCGTATCTCTGTCAGACACGATCTCTTTCGGCATACCATGCAGTCTGAATATCTCCTTCATGAATACCTGAGCGATGTCTATTGCCTTGCAAGTTGACTTGACGGGGATAAAGTGAGCCGACTTGCTTAATTTATCCACCACTACCATGATGGCATCATTCTGTTTGGTCGAGGTTGGTAATCCGATGATGAAATCCATGGAGATGGTTTCCCATTTCCATTCCGAGATTGGTAGAGGTTGTAATAATTCTGTTGGGTGTCGGTGTTCTGCTTTTACCTGTTGGCATTCTATGCATTTGGCTAGGTACTCAGCTATGTCTTTCTTCAATCTAGGCCAATAGAAATGTTTCCTGGTGGCCGTGATCATCTTCTGGTATCCTGGATGACCAGTATAGGGTCTTTTATGTAGCTAATCCAGTATGAACCTCTTCAAGTCGTCACAATCTGGGATATACAATTTGCTTCGGTAAGTGAGCAGACCTCCGTCCATCATCTGGTAGCCTCCATAATTTATCCCTGTGGGTTCTTGCTGTAGGGACGAGGTCACAATCTGGACGAAGGGATCTGTTTCTTGTGCATTTCTGACTCTTTCCTTGACATCCGTCTTACAGGTGCTCACTGTTTCCAGGTGAATTGTTTTCATACTTCTGCTAAGGGCATCGACCACCCTATTTTCCTTTCCTTTAATGTGTTTGATTTCGAAATCAAACTCGCTAAGGAGGGCCATCCACCTAGCTTGTCTAGCATTGAGCTTTGGTTGGTCAAACAGATATCGAAATTCACAGTGATCTATCATAAGTACAAATTTTCTTCCCAGGAGGTAATGCCTCCACATTTTCAAGGCATGCACTATGGCAGCCAGCTCTAGATCATGGGTCACATAGTTGACTTCGTGCTCATTCAATTTTGGGATTCATAGCAGACCACACTTCTTCCTTGCATAAGGACTCCTCCGAGCCCTTCCTTATAGGCATCTATGCACACGAGGAAGTCATCTTCGGGATTGATGATCTTCAACACGGGTGCATGGGTTAGTAGATGTTTCAAGGTTTGAAATCTTTCTTCACATTTTTGTGTCCACGTGAATTTTGTCCCCTTCTTCTGGAGGGTTGTGATTGGACAACCAATCTTGGAGAATCATTTTATAAATCTCCTGTAGTACCCTGCTAATCCCATAAAGGATTTGATATCCAAAACATCCTTTGGGGTAGGCCATTCCATGATAAACCTGATTTTGTTAGGGTCTACCGCTACTCCTTCTTCAGATAGAACATGGCCTAAGTAATGTATTTGCTTCTGGAAGAATTCACATTTGCTGAATTTCGCATAGAGTTTATGTTCTCTTAGCACTTGCAACACAAGCCTAAGATGCTCTTCATGCTCTTCTCTATTCTTGGAGTAAATTAATATATCGTCAATAAAAACCAACACAAATTTGTCTAGGAATTTGCTGAGTACATTGTTCATCAAGCACATGAAAGTGGCAGGGGCATTGGTTAACCCAAATGGTACTACCACAAACTCATAGTGACCATACCTCATCCAAAAGGCAGTTTTATGGATGTCTTCACCCTCAATTCAAACTTGATGGTATCCCGAGCTCAAGTCAATCTTTGANACCTTATTGAGTTGTCTATAATCTATACACAGTCTAAGGGTACCGTCCTTCTTTTTCACAAATAGGACTGGTGCTCCCCATGGAGACATGCTGGGCCGGATATAGCCCTTATCCATCATTTCTCTTAATTTCAATTTGAGTTCAACTAACTCGGGTGTGCTCATCTGGTAGGGTGTCCTAGACACTGACACAGCTCTCGGTGCAAGTTCTATCGAGAAGTCTATGTCTCTTTTCAGAGGTAGACCCGATACCTCTTCTGAAAATACATCTCTGTATTCTCTCAGGGTAGGGTGGTCTTCGAGGCTTGGTTTGTCATATTCAATAGTTTTCAACACCTATATTGCATATAGGGGACATCCTTTTCAGCAATACTTTCTCATTTGCAGAGCTGATATTTGTCTCACTGAGACAGGTTTTCAGATCCCTTGAAGGGTTATCCTTTTCCCTTCTTTACTTACACATTCTAAGGTTTTATGGTAACAGTCCAATCTGGCTTTATGGGTGGCTAGCCAGTCCATACCAATCAACAGATCATATGATCCCAGGGGTAATATGTTAAGGGTTTCTTGGGTGGAGAATTCACCCAACATTAATTGGCAGGTTGGTATGACCTATGCTACCCTTCTTTTGGTGCCAGTGGCTAACTGTACTAACCATGGCTTGGTAAGTTTATGTGGCTGTAGTTTACACTTATCAATAGTCTTAGGGGCTATATAACTCAAGTTTGAACTAGGGTCAATCAGAATAGACACTAGATGGTTGGAAGTCATACCTTCTATTTCCACCACTGAAGCTTGGTGGTTGGCTTGGTTATTATCCAAGGCTGCATAGATTTGCGACACACTCCTAGCCACATCATTAATGGTGGTAGATTCCTGGATGTTGTAAATTATCCGACTATTCTTTGTCAGTGTGGACAGTCTCTCAGTAGATGTTCTTCTCCGCAACCCCAACATTTCAAAGGTTCTCTCTTTGGGTTATCAGCCTTCACTGGTACAAACCCAGAAGTTTTATTTCCACTCAAGGAGGGAAAGTTCTACTGGTGTACACTCTGGGCTGGGAAGCTTGTCCTTGAGTTATTCTTATAGTTCTTAAGTCCTGGGGATTTAATCCCCTTTTTCTGAAATCTCGAACTGTTCTTCTGTTTCCATCCTTCGCGAGGTTCTGTTCAATGTCCAAACTGTTCATGACAATAGGTTTCCTTTCGGATAATGCCTTCTAGGGTCTTTGGCTCATCAAATTCAATTATGTTCCGATAGTCCTTGGATAGTCCACTGATGAAGCGTTGCACCTTTTCCTTTTCTGCTTTTATATAAGGTACATATCTCAACAAATTGAGGAATTTGTTGACATATTCTTCTATAGTGAGTTTCCCCAGTTTGAGTTCATAAAACTCTTTAGTCTTCTCGTCAAAATATTTTTCTGACAAATACTTCTTTCGAAAGTATTTCTCAAATTGCTCCCAAGACAAGTCCTCTTCGCGAACCCCTTTCACATTCTTAAGGTCTTCCCACCAAATGGAAGCCTTTCCGTTCAAGTTGAAGGTGGCCACTCAGGCCTTCAAATTTTTTGAGAAGTCATGGACTCTGAAATACTTCCTTAGTCCAAGCAGCCAGGCCTCTGCTTCCTCTCCCTTCTTTATTTCACCGTTGAAAGAGGGTGGTTTGGCCTTCCTGAATTCTTCGAATTTATGACCCTTGGAAAGCTTTCACTTCTTCTGTCTTCTTCGGGTACAAGAACTAGTTCTGCTGCTAGAAGAGCCCTTCAAACCGCCAACTTCCTTCTCAGAGGAATCGTCTACTGCTTGTCCTTTACCTCTGGGATGGACCTTTTTCAAGGTGCTCCTCTCAGTGTGACCACTGATATGACCATGTTTCTGTACCTCAGGTTCATGCTGCATTTGTCTTTGTAGGTCGGATAAGCTTTGTAGTAAGACTGCGTTAATTTCTGTTTGCTTCTCTTGTTCTTTCATCATCCTCTCATTGTCAGCCTTGCAGCTTTGTAATTCGACCATGAGACTCCTCATAGTCTTAGCTAGATTTGGAGGGGTCCCTACCGCCCTCCTTTTGTCAGACTCTTCATCTCTATTGTGGGAGCCTTCCCCCACTTCATGGTGAGTCACCATTATATACGTCGATAATTTCCCGTGGTTGATCTTCCACTTGCGTGCAAAATGAAAAACGATGGTTGTTAGTTAATGTTCATATTCATTTATAACCAATACGTAATTCATATTTTTCTCATGCACACACACAATAGGAGTTTTCATTCTTAACTTCAACTTTTTAATTGAGGGGGTCAAGATAAGGAGTTAATCCTTTTAACAGTACTTCGAATGGAGTCTCTACGTAACCCGTTCATGAGCCCAAGCAGGCCAAGTGTTGTAACCATGCTCTGATACCACTTTGTAACACACCCACTACGAAAATCAATTTTTTTCGGCCTTTTTCATCTTTTCTTCGATGAACAGAATTCCCCGAATCCCTACGGGACTTGATACAGACCTTGCCATCCCTTATCCATACACATATGATTGACGGCTATGACCATAGGTCTTATTGGAGAGGTGCTCTCGGCTTTCGCAATTTGGAAAAATCGCGATGCATGTATTCCCTTATTCATTTCGGGGTTTCATCCATCAGAATTTCGTGTCCAACGAACATGAGGAAAACTGACCTTTGGAGATCTTGGGTATCGAAAAGCCGAAACACCAAAACCATGTGTGCTAGTCCATTTCGGGACTTCACCTATCGGGTTTCGCGATAGGCGAGGACAGGAGGATTTCGCATATGAGTTTTCCGGGGGCTGAAGTTCCGAAACGCCGATATATATATATATATATATATATATATATATATATATATATATATATATATATATATATATATATATATATATNAGGCTAAGTTCTTTTCGGGATTTCCCAAGTCAAGATTTTCGGAGTCGTGAGGACAAGGGTTCTTACCCTCTGATCTCCCAGGTGTTGAAAAGCCGAAATTCTTACCAGCCGCCACACGTACTCCACAACTAAACAGTCTAGGTACTACCATGGGTCTTGGGATCGACAGTCCCGATTTCTTCATTACTTGCAAAGGTTAAAAGGGGTCGAGGCATTATCGCCTGTGTTCCTTCATTCAATTTTACAGTCGTAACCAGCCTCAGATCCTCCAAAAGGATTTCATTTGTGCATTTAGCAAGAGGGAGGGTATCCTGGGTACCTAACCACCGAAAGGTTCTAACTTGTCCACACACTGTCATTTCAGGATTTCGTGGGTCGGGGTTTCGAGACTCGCGAATACAAGAGGATTCACACCTAGATACTTTGGGTGCCGAAACTCCAAAAACTCTTAATTTGCCCCCACGCTAATATTTTGGGATTTCGTAAGTTAGGATTTCGGGACTTGTGAGTGAAAGGGCACTCGCCCTTGGGTATTCCGGGTATCAAAATGCTGAAATGTTGGAGTCTATGAGGACCCTTCTCCCTCGTGCAAGATTTTAAGACTTAAACTATAACCTCCTCCTTTGGGTCCTCAGGCAATTTACACCAGGTTTTGAAGACCAGACTGGAAGGTCTTCTATGAGGTAAGGGAGTGGTCTCAAAAGGGTTCCTTTGTGGGGAAATCTATCCAAGGCATCAGGTAAGACAAACATGGGAACAAATCTCCCGAGAGCAGACATGAAAATATGTATTAATT
>JASDQU010032272.1:0-22160 GCA_032191745.1 Picea mariana | reverse complement strand
CAAGGAGATCTCCCATTAATACACATTAAACCAAGATTTGTAGAGGGTTATATTATCCATTCCGAGTGTTAATTTCAAACATCATGGAATGTCGTCCGCACGTCGTCGGGTTGGCGCGTTCACGAAATCTCCAATCCTTAATTTCTATTCATCGTACCTGCCACCTTCACACTTCTCAGTATGCAATAACTAAGATTTTTTGCTAATAGCTCAACATGCAACACCCATAGAGATTGTCATTAATGAGAGAAAGGCTCGAGGAGATTTCCCATTCACATGCATTGAACCAACATTTGCGGACGGTTATATTATCCCCTCCAACTATTCATTTCAAGCATTGTCTAGAGAAAATGGACATTCTCATAAAATTATGGCACCAGCTCAACAACATTTCTATGGAGATACAGTGAACATCTTCGGGCGTGAGGACTAGAATTTCCAGTGGTCCAGGGCATATTCTTACTACTCATCCCCTTCTGCCCAGAACAAAATAATTTGGACCTATGGAATTGCTCGTGAAGGCAGTGTCCCTGAAGTTTTTTACTGTAAGGAGATAGTCTCTTGGCACTCCGATAAATATATTTCAGGCCAAATAATTATTCCACTGCGAGACCACTCTCTTGTTTCTTTGTCACCTTAGGTCTTTCACAAGATGTTAAGATTGTCGGAGCCAACATTGACGTTCAGAGGAGAAGACTCCAAATAGTTCCTAAAAAGGAATAATAATGGGTTGGACCTCTTTCCTGAGTTCCTGTAAGGCCCGATGACAGTTCCTGAAGATATCACAATCTTGTAGGTTAGTTCATTTAGAAATCCATTTCGGGAAATTGCCTGTCTGTTTACAAGAATAACGGGACAGAAATCCACAAAAAGTATTTCCCGCATGGTTCTTTATATTTTGTATTTCACAGTCAAGGATCAAGCCATTGTTTATTAGGGGAAGCTAATTTCCATTGAAATTTGTTCCCAATTGTCAAGCTTAAAAAATGAGAAGATATTTTTTATGTCATCCTACTTGGTTTTCGCGATAACACATTGTTGTCTGTGTCCAAAATTGTTTGTGTCCAAGAAGGTAAACTGAGAAATTGACCCAGTAACCTTCAGGTACCAGGCCTTATGGTGGCACAAGGCCTCCCACTATTTTTATGAAGTTTTTAATGACTTTGTCTCTATTTTCAAATTTTAATTATTAGGAAAGGATGGTCCCCGCATGTCTGACCAGGAAACCAAGTTTTTGGACAAGAAGGGGGCACTTGAACAAATGGATAATTACAATGTGATAAGGATTTTTGGATCCAAGGAAAATCATTCTTTCCTTCCATGTCACATTACAAACATATTGTTTGTTACATAAATAGAAAGGCAATACAACTATTGGTTTCATCTATTCCATGAGAAGAGAAAAAAATAGGTCATTCCTCTGCCTTGGAAAGTCAGGGACTTTGTGTTGAGGAACATTAACAAAATTGACGAATTCACAGCCCATTTCAACAACTTGAACCTAAGATATTCTGAAAGGCTAACAAGGTTCAACCCTAATGGATTTTTTTCAGAACATTTACTTGTAATTGGCTTCAACAATTATTTTTCCAGAGATGCCTGAGCAAAAACAGAGACACTGACGAAAAAAATCCCGCTTCTGACATCGACGAACTAGAGACATTGCAAATCACCACTGAATTATACAAGCAATAGGGAAAAGGCCCCGGTGATAAGAGTGTTCAATCCCCAGATACCACTTCCAAGAGTATGAAATCTCGGAGCATCGCTCCAACGGCCCACCCCGGTAAGAAAGAAACCCATAATTCTTCAAATGGAGGAGGAGATAACAACCCTCCTCACGCTAAAATTGATAGTTCTCACAAGCTTCCCATGAAGAAGAAGAGAAAAAAAAATGTAGGGAAAGAGGAAGAGCCTGAAATTGAGAGTGAGAACATGGAACTTGAGATTGATCTGGATAGTGTATTCCAAAACCTTGATCAACTTGGGGACGTGATCCAACATAGTTTCCCAATGGAAATAGCTTAGACCGAATTTTTTTACGAAGATGAATCCTTCATATTCCAGAGCGTTGTTTTTGACAACGAGCCTAAAAATTTTATTATTGAAAAGAGAGATGTAAAAAATAAGAAAGGTAAATCTCTTTCAAAGATTAACCTTGGGAACATGCGGTCGTCCCAAATCTCCCAACTTCACCAAGAAATCGGAGATTCTCTTAATGATTCCATTGGAGGCAAGGAGGCCGAGAATTTCAAACTAAAGGACTGAGTCAAGGAATTGGAGGAAGCTTTGATTCCTATGCCATTTCTTTCTATTCCTTTAGCAATAGCCATGCCTGCCACCCCTGCAGCTAAGTTAAAAGGATCCTCCAGCCTCCTCGCATTGTGTACAAGCTATGTGGAGAAGAATATCAAGAAAATAATTGAGCTGATTACTAAGGCCTAGGAAACATCATAAAGTATGGCTTCCCTTGGAACGAGGACACATGCTTTGCACGAACATTTGTTGGCGGATTTACAAAATGAATAACGTTTCTATTTAGACACGGTCATCCATTTTGGCATCCATGTCAACAACATGACAGATATGAGAAGAAGACAAGAAGATCCCCCCTCCCAAAACCGGATCATTCAATTAAATGCATGATGGAAAGAGAAAGTGAATAACTTGCATCTCATTGTCCAATCATGTGAACAAACCATATCAAAGAAAGAAAAATTATTTAAGAATCTGACCGAAATAGACTTAGTCGGAAGTGCCAATGAGGTCCTAGACCCCAACTTAATCGTCAACTCTTTGCCCTTAAATAAGAAATCCTTTGATAAACAAGTTGATATTTTAAGGGGTTGTCTTTAGAAAAGTTTTACAACATCCTTAAATATGGTGAATATGACGTGGACAACTGGCTAGTTGACTATTCGGTACAAAATGAAGAAATTGATTAGGCTTTGCATAATATTTCTATCGATCTAAAGGAATTAGAAAAGGAACTCTTCAACATAAAAATATGGGATGATATCAATGTGGCCCCCTTGAGAGGCTACATTGAACAATGGGTCCAAAGGGAAATGGAGCAGGTTGTTAAAGAAGGGAAATAGACAGTTGGCACGATTCCAGTAGTTGTCGACGATAGCAATAAAAAGGCATCACGAAGCAAATATCAAAAGGGGTGATATGTATGATCACTGTAAGTCTATACTGATCACATCTTACTTTGTTAATCAATCCAGTTATTCCACCTTTTTAAATAGAAATGTCTAGCCAAATACCAATACCTTCCAATTTCTTCTTTTTAGGTCTTTCTCTCTACCATCGCCCACTTCTTCTTTCCACAGTCCTATTTCTTGTACATATTTCTCTTATGGTCTGCGGGAGCCCCAATCCCAGTCTATATGAAAAACGCATTTAAATTTCCAGGAATATGTAACAGACAATATTATTTTTTGATATATTTCAAATAAAACTAATTTTATCTCCTTCTATATTTATGTGCTCAGAAATTTTTATCTTCAACTATGTTGAATGCCAAGAAATTGTGTTTATTTAATTTGAATGAAACTTTATATGTGTCTTGTGTGTTTTGTCATTTTATCGTTTTCTCATGCATATCTTTTTCTCCTACTATGCATATAACTCTATTTTTCCTGGCACATATAGAGACGCACAAGCCAAATGATCTATGAAAATTGTACTTAACTCTAACTAGTTGGAAGTATACATAAATCATTATGAACAAATTTCATAAATACATTGAATAAATAAAACATGCAAGGTAGGAACGGAAATTTCGAACATAGCAAGTCAAACTACTGGTAAAAAATAAAAGCAAGATGGATTATATACTTTCAAAAACTAAATGGTTTCAATGCCAAAATTGCTCTAGAGGCCACGTGTCATTTCCTTCATGGATACCACCTGTGCTTCATGCTGCTTGCCATGTCTCCACTGCAGTTTCCATTTTCCTCTGCTACTTTTTCCCCATCCATGTGCATTTATTCCCAATTCAACCCGGCAAGGACTGCGCTGCCATACAACACTTGTTTAGATAAGTAGAAGAAACTTGCCAATCTTATCAATCACATGTCGTACAACCTCCAAATTTTATTTTTAGATGAGAATGATTACGGATTAAACATAGCATTTTAATCCAAGTGATTTTTGTAAAATTAAAGACAAATTTATAACTATTCATGTGGTATGTTTATGGAGAAGGTTTATAACCAATTCCACTAAGTACTCACTTAAAAAAATGTTTGTTAAGAATTAAAACAAAATTTCAGGCTCATTATACATCTACGTTTTTATTATGGTTTAGGGGATCTATTCTCTAAGTTAGTCATTTATATTATTTTGTATTATCATTATTTACTTATTTACACCTATGTTTTTTTGTCATTTAAAGTGTTTATTAAAGACCCATGTTGTTATAGTGGCTTAGGAGATCAACATTGATTTCTTACAACTATTTTAATTATTACCATTTGTGCATTTACAATTTTGTTCATGTCAATACTAGTGACCTAAGGTACACTTCAAACCAGGCCCCTCCCCACAGATGGATCCATTAGGAGAGAGGGACGAGTAGTTGTGCACCCTACCTTTATGTGTCCTTTTTGCAACGTATGATGATCCACTTAATAATCCATCCATGTTAATGGGATTTTAGGTCATATTACCATGTCATATATTGTACGATAAAATATTGGGCTTGGACATAACACTGGGAAAAGGGAATTTCCCTTGTGGACACTAATATGCACTATAATTTAATTAGTGTCCCTCTCTTGAATTTTGTACCTTTTAATATATGACATACCATTAATGCTATGTTGGGGGTACCCCTCATGAATTCTTTCCACACTACTGTTGGAAATAATGAGAGGGGGTGGGTGAATCAGTATTACCTTTTTAAACAATTAGTTATTACTTTTTTATTCTATTTATCATCACAGTAGATCAACAATGGAATTGTATTTAAGAATCAATTATGTGAGTATAATTAACAAGAATTAGAAATTTATAACGAACAATATTTGATTGTGAAGGACATCAATCCTCTTTAGAGAACCAACTCTTGGAGACAAAAATCCCCTTCTTCAAGGAACCAACCCAATGAAGCACCAACTCCCTTGTTTTTAGGAAACCAACCCTAGGAAGCACCATCTCCCTTGTTTTAGGGTACCAACCCTAGGAAGCACCAACTCCCTTGATTTAAGGCACCAAGCCTAGGAAGCAAAAAATCCCTTATTTTAGGGCACCAACCCTAGGAAGTATTGATCCATGATCTTTTCATCGAAGTGACTTATAAATAATTGCATTAAATGAACATAAATTAAAGTACACCATTAAATAAGGAAAACCTCAATAATTAAGAGACATAAGCATCAAATCTGAACACAAAAAACTTGATAATTTAGTTCGTCCTTGGTGAACTACATCTCTGGGTCTTGCTCTCAAATGGGTAGGCCTTTTTATTAACTCAACAAAAGAATTTGGAAAAATACATAAGTACACCTCATTCTGGAATCAAGCTGCAAAAGGTTTTCTCAGATTAGAAAACAAACAACACCATTGAATTCCTGGCGTTGAATTACCCAAAAAGGATTGTCTCCATGATTCAATCTGACTCTGGCACTCCCAGGGCCGAGAGAAACTTTGTCTCGGTTTCTGTGCCCTACAACCTACAATAAATGCTGAGAAATTTGTCTTGTAAAATGTGTCGATCCTACCCTTACGCGCCTCCTCCTTGTACACTGGGTAGATTCACTTTTTAAATAAAAAACTGCCTTTGTAAACAACGGAAGGCTGTTGGCCTTATGGTTAGAGGAGAATGTGTTAAGGTGTGGATAGAGGGGGAGGTCTCGAGGTCGAGCCCACGAGCCCCGCATTTTGGCTTGTTCATTGTAACATATATATTAATACACTTTTTTTCTACCAACTTTATCAGTGGTTCTAGACAGTCCATTGGGTGGCATATTTGGAGGGGTCCCACCATATTTGGCAGACCTGCCAACTTTTTAATTTCTGGAATTTCATCCTCGGGTCGTCATTGGGAATTTTCCCACTGCCACGTGGTAGACCATGACTAGGCCACATGGTAGCCAACCATTGGGACATTGTTGGCACAAGGATAGACCCAGGGTTCAACACTTCAACAGTGCACCAACAAAACCCTAACTACCGTCCCTTTCGACAACACCTATGAAGAAGATGAAGTCTCACCCGAGGTAGAGGCAAGGGAGATTGCAGAACTTAGGTGTCTACAACCAGGCTGGGACACAGATATGTGATTACAATTCTTAACAGAGAACTTAAACAACAATATGCATTAGTTTCTTGAATCTCATTCACATCGCAAATTAAACCCTTATTATAGATCAACACAGTAACCCTAAAGATCAAGTACTTCCATTCACTTAGCACATAGCATCAGCTTGGATCTAGCATTCATTTATATTTAATACCCTCAAGCAGTATGCAATGACATCAGATGCATTCATCATAAATTATAACAACAACACTAAGCAGATAAACACATAAACAACATCGCACAAAGAACATCAAGACACATGATATATGTGGTTCACCCCAGTGTGGGGCTACATCCACCAACTTCTTATTCTTCTTTATTAGTCTTCAATATTCTTACATTCATCTGCTCCTGTGCACAAAGCCACAGATCCGAAATCCACAGAGGACAGGAGATTTTCGTGTTGCACACCAGATCCTCCTTTCCAAAATCAGGTTAAGGCACAGAGCCAACTCCTTACTAGAACAGATCCTTACTAACATATCATGCACATAGCCAATCAACCAAATCTCTTACATTGCTTGCACTAAGCTTCTACTACCTTCTACATTACATTCATTCCTATATATACTTTTACAAAAAGGCCTAAACATGGGTAAACCCATGGGCTGACATCCCATAACCCATTACATAAACCCTATCAAACCCTTTTCTTGGTCCACAAGCCCGCAAAACAAGTGAGATCTCGTGATCTCAGCTCCACCTGGGTGCTCCATCTTTGAACAGCCTATCGAAGTAACAAAAGTGGTCAAACATGACCAATGTTTCCTAAAAAATTGGTCAAGGGCCAACAAGCCCCCAACACTCACATGTGACTCATCCCGAGTCACTCAGATCTGGATGACACTCCTTCAAAGGCCTTGAGATTAGCTCAAGTTGCCTCGACTTGTTGCTTCTCCAGAGCCTCCTGCTTAGCAAACTCCTAAATCACTTGCTCTGTAACAGGCCCTTCCAGGCAATGTTCCATTGTTGTAACAACTTGGTCTAGCTGCGAGCCTTGTGCTTCAATATCTTCCAAAATCATCCAGGCTTCATCCTACACTGACTATAATTTCTGTGTAACCTCCATGAATTTGCTCTGGATGGAAGTAATCTACTGTTGGACTGTGTGTTGCTCTTGTGATATCTTCATTTTCTCAACTAAAGTGAATGACTTCATCTACGCTTGCATGGTGGATGCCTGTTGCTCTGCCTCCTAGAGTTGTGCTTCTAGTTTCCTCAGCTCCAGATCTTCTGTGAGGTGTTTGTAGGCCTGTACACCATGATTACTTAATTTCTTACAATCTGAGGCTAGTGCCCCGATCCTTCCAACTACGCTCCTGGAAGCTTCCTCCCTCTGATCGCACATTTCTTGCAGATTAATTGACACTACTTGGATTTCTAACTCCTTTACTCTCGCTTGAAGTTGTTGAATGGCCTCAGCGAGCTTCCCCACTTGAATCTCGATTGACTCTTCTTCCTCCTGTGCCAATCCCAGCACAGAGCAAAGTGCTTTAGTCACTGCCTCTTTGATCGCAGTCTTCTCTGTGAGAAGTTGGCCTTTTTCTTTCTATACCTTTGCATTGTCCTCATTGTACATCACCCAAATTTCATCTTACTCCTTCTGCGCAACTCGAAGTTCCTCTAAGACCTCCTCCTTTATTGCTTCATGGCTTATGTAGCCTGCTCCTTTTCTTCTTGGGCTCATTGAAGTCGAGCCTCTGTTGCATCTTCTAGTCTTCGTAATTGGGTGGGCTCATCCCCCAATTCTGCAATTTTTGATGAAAAAGGTGCAGTAGGTAATGTGCGGCTTGAATGGATGGCTTGTTGTATCTCCTTCAACTCCTTCTCTATTCTTTCATACAACATCTCCTGCTTTGCTACATAGTGTTGCAAGATATCCTCTAAAGCATCCTCCACATCTGCGATGATTAGATCGACGTCGTACTCTGTGAGCATGGACTTCATCTTTGGATTACTAGCACATGTCTTCTTTCTTGATGAGTGTTTATGTGGAGAAACCTTCCGCTTCTTCGATCTTTTGGCCTTGGTAGGGGGATCCTTTGGCAGTGTAACTTTAACTTTGTCTTGATTTTTTTCTTCTTCCCCTCATTCTTCTTGGTTCACTTCATATCCTCCTTCTCTTGTTGGTGAGTCAGGCCTACTTTCCTCTGAGGCGTTGTCCTCGTCATCAGTTTGTATGTTCTGCACTTCCTCAGTTTTCTTCTTTTTCTTTGCACTAGTCTATCCATCATGTTCGACCCGAGTGACCAAGGGACTTCCAATGATATCGGGGTCAAAGAGTTTTGCATCCTCATTTGGTACAAGGAACTCTGTTGGCCATTATTTGGTGATATCCTCCATATCTTCGTCAGTCAGCTTATAATAGGACTGGAATTCCTCCTTACTCTCATCCCTGAGTGCAGTGATGTAGATAAAGTTTTGATCTGCGTGGAACTTTGCTAGCAGTCTATACTGGTGAAATGTATTTGGTGTCATGCATGTAAATGCTTCAATAGCATGCTTCAGCTGCTCGTAGTAAGCATGGAAGAAAACATTCGACTGTCACTGCTTCGACATATCATTTGTATACCACAAGATGGAGAACCTTGCAACCAATGGTTCTGATGGCTTAACTTCTGGAAATGTCACTCCTTCCGGTAGCTGCCAAGTGAAAAACATGATCAGTAATAGTAACCAACTGAAATGGAATTCATAGCCCTCATAATGTGCTTCATGAAAGTCCTTCTCCATCTCGTTGACGAGGTAACTCACCCAGTTCATTTGCATCCCCTCCACACACTTTCTTGTGAGGTCTACTACGAATCGAGTGACCTGCATGGGATGGTTCTTTTTGATGAGCTTTCCAACTATAAGCTAACAAGATAGGCACATTGTGCCATCTTGGATGGAGGCTATCTTGTAGCCTCGCTTTCCCTTCTCTACATCGCCATAATCGTCCTTTATGCGTTGTGCCAGGGAACGATCTGAAATCTTCCCTAGGTAGAACCGTTGAGGGTTTGGTCCCTGGATGCTCAGTCCTGTGATGAGGTGGATCAGTGTCGGATCCACAATGAAGCCCCTATCGAGCCATAGATATCCTTCGTGATGGAAAAACAAGAGGAGTTTAATGCAGGAGTTAACCTCCTGATGTCATCCAAAGTGAGGGATCTTCATTACATTCAGGATCGTTGATTGCACGAGCTCCTTAATCCACAACTGGGAGACTATGCATGACTTATTCCCAGTCATCTTCATCAAATACCTATGTGGCGTGAGAATCATGTATTTCTTCCTGTCTCTGAGGTTAAATTCATTGTTCTTCAGAGATGGGATGTGTCCTAACTTAGTTCCAACTACACATATCCCCTTCGGGTTGTACGCAGTGATCAGCGTGTACTCAAATTCATGTGGGATACTGTCATGGTTAACCATACCAGCCAAAGGCAATATATAATATGGCAAGACCAACAGGATCTTCTTAATGTTAGTCAGATCATCGCGGTGCTTGCTTTGATTCTTACTAGTATAGATGGAATGACATCTAGTTGAGGGGCATGCCTGGAATCCTCCAGTCAACGACGCCTGTATTTTTACAGACATAACTCTATCAGCCATGAGATCCACAGACTTCTCTAACGTGCTATGTTCGCCTGACATTTCACACTTGTAATCAAATAGATCGGGTAGGTGAGCGGACAAGAGAGGTAATCAAACAGATGGCGAGGTCTAGAAATCACAACACGATATGCAATTGATTCTATGTTATCTCAGATAATCACAGGTGGAAAAAAGTGGTACCGACGCAGCGTCCAACGGGTTAAATAAGAAAGCATCATAATAGATTCCTCTAATGGGCATAAATGCATCAATCAAGGCTAATTAGTCTGTTATGGCATGGTCCCAATGGTCCAACGATGGTGTTTCCATCAATAAATACATTTCTAGTGATTCCAAAGTGTTATTCTAATGGGAGGGGCGCCTCCAATGGTCATATAGCTTCGTCGTGGCGAAGTCCCATTCTGCATGGTTTTTCTATTCCGGCGAGGTTCAACTTCTATAGATCTACCTCCTGTGAAGTATTTCCTGGAGCCTTCTTTAGTTTTTCTAGCTTGGATTTCTTCTTACTGAGTTTCATTTCCTTCTTTCCTATGATCTGAGTCTCTGGATTCCTCCTTTCATTGTTATTCTTATCTTTTCGTAGCATAGTGACTTCACACTGATGATGTTATTTCAAAGGGTTCAAATGTAATACCTCTTTGCGTACTAGGTCCTGGGTGAACATACTTTATTCTCGCATGGATAGGTCCTTCAAACCTTCTTGTGTTCTTTCAAATTTGACAGCTAATTCTCTTGCCCTCTATTGCTTCAACTTATCCTCTTTTTCTTCTATTAGTCACTCTATTTTTCTGGCTATGAGGTCCCTTAGTTCTTTCTTTTTTTGTTATGTGGCTTCCTCCTCTGGTTTCCTTTTGATCTGATCCTTCTCAATCCAAGTCTTTCCTAACAAAATTGGAAAAGGGGCATTGTTCTCAATAAACTTAATGACTTCAAACTCTTCTTCAGTCGATGTTTCATGAGAAATCATAGGTATGTTAGTAACTATTCCACATAGAGTTATCATCTTTCCTTCAAACAATCCTATCCTTATCAATGAAGGTATCATAGCAGGCTTTCCCAAAATTTCCCAAGTTCTTTTTGGCATAATGTTCACATGTGTTTCTTCATCCAATACACCATCTATGTTGAAGTCTTCTATTATTGTGATTATGCGTTATTTTTCTTTCAAGATCTCTGACAAACTGACATCCTTGTGGTCATTCATTGCTTCTTTTAACTGTACTAACATAGTCTGATCTTCCTCTGATTCTTTCTCTTTCTGGTTTTCTAACATATCCTTAGTCTATTGACCTTATTTATAGTTTTCTTGTTTCATGTTCATCTTTTAAATTTTCGCAATCATCCTTGGGAAATCATCAACCTCATGACCAATAACTTTATGTTTGCATAGGGCCATACCTAGGTTTCAACGCTACAACAACGCACCAACAAAACTCTAACTACTTGCCCTTTCAGCAACACCTATGAAGCAGATGAAGTCTCACCTGAGGTAGAGGCAGGGGTGGTTACACGACTCCAGCATCTGCAACCTTAGCTGGGACACATATCTGTGGTTGTAACACCTTGACAGGGCACTTAGCAGTTATAGTTCACCAATATCCAGTTTACAGTGCAGTTAAACCCTAATTACAAAGCATCGCAATATTCAACCAGATATAGCATCTAACAGCACTTAACACGACGAACCAGATCAGATCTAGCAGATTCAAGCACTAAGCACATTCACACAGCTCAGATCCAACATTTACTCTCATTATTAAGCACAAATCAACAATAGATCTACTTATCATTCATCTATATCAAAGCACTAAGCAAATTAACATATAAACACATCAAAACATCACACATAGCAAAGAAACACAGCATGTACCTAGTTCACCCCCACCCTGGGGATACGTCCACCAACTCTTCGCCTTATTTATTAGCTTCTTCAATCAGTTACATGCACGGAGCCACAAAAACCCTACTTCGTAGAGGACAAGAGATTTGTGCACCTCGCTAGATCCTCTTTCCACGGGCTAGGTTACAGGACTAAGCCTCTTCTCAATCTCTTACACTCGCTTGCACTGAGCTCTGCAAGCCTCATACAGTATGCACAAAAGAAATCTCTACTCAGCACTTAGCATTTTCAATCACACAAATCAAACTTGTAGGTATTAACACACTGACCTTAGCACTACTTACTTACATCACCTAACTACTTATTTATACGTTACAAAATAGGCCTAAGCATGGGTAAACCCATGGGCTGACATCTCCATACCCATTACATAATCCTGAATCCCAAAAAGGGCCCTAAAAGGGGTCGATATCCTGAGATCTCCACTTCGTATTGCGCTCCTCCTTTGACAGCCTGTTGAAGTCCCAAAAATACGCCAAACCTTACCAAGGATCCTCAAAACCTGGTCAAGGGACAACATGCCCCCAACACTCACCTATGACTCGTCCCGAGTCACTCTGATCTAGATAATACTACCTTAAAAACCTCGAGCTTGGCTCGAGCTGCTTCGACTTGTTGTTGTGCCACGACCTCCTGTTCAGTGAACTCCTGGATAATAGCTTCGTTGACAGGTCCCTCTAGGCATTGTTCGACTGCAGTGACGACTTGCTCCAGTTCTTCTTCTTGGCCTTCAATCTCTGTGAATATATGGCAAGCCTCATCCTATATAGGTTGGAGCCTCTGAGTCACTTCCATAACTCTGCTCTGAATGTTGTGGACATGATGTTGAGCACTGCGCTGCTCTTGGGATCGATTCATTATTTCAATAACTGATAGGGGCTTCAACTGCGCATGTATTATTTTTTCTTCATACTTCACCTCTTGGAGTTGTGACTTCAGTGTCTTCAGTTATAGATTCTCAGTGAGTCACTCATATGTTTGGGAACTGCGATCACTCAATTTCTTGCATTCCATGGAAAGGGCCTTTATTTTCTCAACTATGCCTAGAGCAATTGCATCTCTTTGATCCCTTACATCATGTGGAGTGTCAGGAATTATGTGGAGCTCTAAGTCTGCTATTATTTGATGTAGCTGCTAGATAGATTCTGTGAGCTATTCTACTTGATGCGTGACTCGGTCTTCTGCTTGTGGCTCTAAGCCTGTCATAGAGCGAAGTGCTCTGTTGACTGCTTCTTTCACTTCGAGTTGCTTTGCAAGAAACTGATCCTTTTCTTGTTGAATATGTGTTTTCTCCTCTTCCATTTTTGCCTGGATAGAAACCCTCTCCTTCTCTGCAACTTGGCGTTGTTCTACGAGTAATCCTTGCACTTGATTCAAGGCCTGGGTGGCTTGTTCTGTTTCTTCTTGTGCTCGACGAAGGCAAGCTTCGGTTGCATCTGCTAGTCGAAAGAGTTGGGTTGGATCATCTCCCAACTCTGGTTCTCCCGGTGGTAGGGGCACAGTGGAAACTGTGTGACTGGAATGAAGAGCCTATTGTACCCCTTGGAATTCAACCTAAATTCTGTCATACATTTCCTCCTGCTTGGCTTCTTGTTTCTCTACAATTTCTTGTGAAGCATCATTTAGGGCTGCTGTGATGAAGTCAAAATCATCAGTAGTGAGTACAGTCTACATCTTGGTCACAGTGGCTTTGGATTTCTTCCAGGAATAAGGTTTCGGGGGAGAAACCTTCCTCTTCTTTAAGGGATCGGTCTCATCTCTAGGCAGTGTTACTTCGCCTTGTTTTTGTTCAACTCTTTTTCCATTTATCTCTTCTACTTCGTCATCACCCCCTCGATCAGGTGATACAGAAGAAGTCTTGCCTGAGGTGCTGCTTGAGTCTTGGACCTCTTCCGTTTTCTTCCTTCTGTTGTCTCTGGGTGTATCATGTTCTTTGTGCGTGGTATCTAGGCTATCAGAGTCAGACATCTCTATAGGGTTTGCAGGAATAAGGAGGTATGTTGACCAGTCCTTAGTGATCTTCTCAAGGTCCTCTTCCGTGAGCTTGTAGTACGAATGAAGCTCCTCTTTATGCTCATCTGCCCACGCTGTAATGTAGATGAGTGTCGATCTGCACAGAACTTCATCAGGGGTCGCAACCTCTGTAGGGTGTTCAGAGTCATGCGAAGTTCAACTTCGATGGCTCTCTTCAGCTAGAGGTAATATGTGTGAAAAACAACATTCGACTGCCATTGTTTGGTCATATCTCTCAAGTACCAGAGCATGGTGAACTTCATAGCAAGTGGCTCGAATGGCTCGATGTTCGATAAGGTTGCACCTTCAAACATTTCCCAAAAAACAAACATGATGAGGATCAAGAGCCAGCTAAAATGGAATTCATAGCCCTGATCTTGTGCTTCATGACAGTCCAGTTCAAGATGATTAACTAGGTACTTCACCCAGTTCATCTGTAGACGTTCCACGCACTTGCCCACGAGGTCAATGACAAACCCTACAATGTGCATGGGTAGGTTCTTTCATACTAGATTCCCTACAACTAACTAACATGCTAAGCACACTGCACCATTCTGGATGGAAGTTACCTTGTAGCCTCGTGTCCCCTTCTCAACATCATCGTATGTATCCTTGATCTTTTGTGCTAGTGTGCGATCTTTGGCCTTTCCTAGATAGAAGTCCTGTGGATCATGTCCTTTCATACACCTTCCATACTCAATCCTGTGATCCTATGAATCAACTTTGGATCTACTATGGTACGGCGATTGAGCCATAGTCGCTGCCATGGTAACATGAAAGTAGTAGCTTGACACAGGCATTAACTTCCCGGTACCTTCCGAAGTGTGGGATTTTCATTACATTCAGTAGGGTGGACTATATGAGGTTCATCGTCCATGGCTGAGGGATTATCTTCGAATTATTCCCCTTCGTCCAGGTCAAGTATTTGTACGGGTTGAGCATGTTTGTTGGCATAGGGGCAGACTCAGGGTTCAACACTACAACAATGCACCAAAAAAACCTTAACTATTGACCCTTTCAGAAACACATGTGAAGCAGATGAAGTCTCACCTGAGGTAGAGGCAGAGGTGGTTGCAGAACTCCACTATCTACAACCTTATATGGGACATAGATCTGTGGTTGTAACACCTTAACAGGGCACTTAGCAGTTATAGTTCACCAATATCTAGTTTACAACATAGTTAAACCCTAATTATAGAGCATCACATTATTCAACTAGATCTAGCATCTTGCAGTACTTAGCACGACGAAACATATCACATCTAGCAGATTCAAGCACTAAGCACATTCACACAGGTTAGATCCAACATTTACTCTCATTATTAAGAACAAAGCAACAACAGATCTACCTATCATTCATCTATATCAAAGCACTAAGAAACTTAACATATAAACACATCACACACAACAGAGAAACACAACATGTATGTGGTTCACCCCCACCCTGGGGATATGTCCACCAAATCTTCTCCTTCTTTATTAGCTTCTTCAATTAGTTACATGCACGGAGCCACAAAAACCCTACTCTGCAGAGGACAGGATATCTATGCACCTCGCTAGACCCTCCTTCCCTGGGCTAGGTTACAACACTAAGCCTCTTCTCAATCTCTTACACTCTCTTACACTGAGCTCTGCAAGCCTCATGCAGTATGCACAAAAGCAATATCTACTCAGCACTTAGCATTTTCGATCACACAAATCGAACTTGTAGGTCTTAGCACGCTGGCCTTAGCACCGCTTACTTACATCACATAGCTACTTATTTATACATTACAAAATAGGCCTAAGCATGGGTAAACCCATGGGCCGACATCCCCATACCCATTACATAATCCTGAATCCCAAAAAGGGCCCTAGAAGGGGCCGAGATACTACGATCTCCACTTCGTCTTGCACTCCGCCTTCGACAGCCTGTCAAAGTCCCAAAAATAGGTTAAACCTGACCAAGGATCCTCAAAACTTGGTCAAGGGCCAACACTTTACAATAAAGACAAATAGGACATGTACCAGGGAATTCCTCAGCAATATGTCTCGATATTCTAAAATTATAACAAAGTGATATTCCTCTCTTTATTTTAAATGATCCCGAGCCTTTCCTGTACTGCACACTAGGATCATAGTGTTGGATCTGCAATATGTAAAAATTCTTTCTAGGTTCCTGCATCCACTTATTAGTCCAAAAATTATTTCTATGCATAGGAATAACATATTTTTCTCTATTTCTATCAAATTTATTCAGATCAATTCTTTCTTCTAACCATGCCCTGACATTCAGGCTAGGACAAAATCTATCAAATATACCTAGATTCATACTTTTGAAATAAAAATTTCCACTTATCTTACCTTTACAAGAGAAAAAAGATTTAAGATCTTACCTCTTTTCTTCATATTTGGTTTTTTTCTTAGCACAGAGCTTCACAAGTCAAGTATAATACTACGCATTACAACAACAGATCTATGCACAAAGATTTTTGTTTTCTTCAGTTCCCATCAATCACATTTTTTCATGTCCCAACAACAGAACCATTTGTTGGCATAGGGGTAGACTTAGGATTCAACGCACCAACAAAACCCTAACTACTAGCCCTTTCGACAACACCTATGAAGCAAATGAAGTCTCACCCAAGGTAGAGGCAGGGGGGGTTGTAGGACTCAGGTGTCTATAACCAGGCTCGGACACAGATCTATGATTAAAATACTTAACAAAGCACTTAAACAACAATATGCATTAGTTTCTTGAATCTCATTCACATTGCAAATTAAAACCTTATTACAGATCAGCGCAGTAAACCTAAAGATCAAGTACTTCCATTCACTTAGCACATAACATCATCTTGGATCTAGCATTCATTTATATTTAATACCCTCAAGCACTAAGAAATGACATCAGATGCATTCATCATACATTATAACAACAACACTAAGCAGATAAACACATAAACAACATCGCATAAAGCACATCAAGACAAAGGATATATGTGGTTCACCCCAGTGTGGAGCTACGTCCACCAACTTCTTCTTCTTCTTTATTAGTCTTCAATCTTATTGCATTCATCTTCTTTTGTGTACAAAGCCACAGAGCCGAACTTCGCAGAGGACAAGAGATCTGCACCCTGTGCACGAGATCCTCCTTCCCAAAATCAGGTCAAGGCATAGAGCCAACTCCTTACTAGACAGATCCTTAATAGCATATCATGCACACATCCAATCAGCCAAATCTCTTACATTGCTTGCACTAAGCTTCTACTACCTTCTACATTACATTCCTTCCTATATATAATTTTACAAAAAGGCCTAAACATGGGTAAACCCATGGGTCGGCATCCCATAACCCATTACATAAACCCTAGTAAATCATTTGCTCGGTCCACAAGCCTACAAAACAAGCGAGATCTCATGATCTCAGCTCCTCCTGGGCACTCCATCTTCGACCAACCTGTCAAAGTCCCAAAAGTGGTCAAACATGACCAATGTTTCCTCAAAACTTGGTCAAGGGCCAACAGACACATCAACCAACTATACCATCACTTTCCACATCAGCATATGACTTGCCACGTCAGTGTATGACCTGCCACATCATCATACGGTCTACCACGCAATTATATGGACTACCACATGGCACAATTTTATTGGTCCATTGAATGACCCAAAAATGACAAAAATGGGTGACACATGGCAGACTTTGGTGTTGGCACGTCACCATAATGACGTCAGCATGACACATGTTGCCTCCTTCTTGTGCCATGTATGTTTTACTAATGCCGATGTCATCCATACTGATGCTGACGTTAGTAGTACAGATGCTGAATCATCGCCCTATTGACTGGGCTAGGTTGACCAAACTTTGATTGAGAATATATTTCGATCCGTAACTCCATTTGATGAGTCATTTCCACCATTGGAAATCTTGTGACGTGCTCTTTGTGATGATGTCATTTTCACTAAGTTTTGAGGAAATTAAAAAATTTTCCTTTCTCTGTCTGTTGAGGCCATTCTAAGCTTCCTGAGTTGCTTCTGTGAGTTCTGAGCTGTCCTTAGTCTTCTCTGGATCCTTTTTGGATCCTGCCTTCCCACTGAGAGCTTTTGGGACAACCAAAAGCTTTCATCAATCAACAGATTTGTGAGGGAAGAGTTACCTCATCTTGTCCTTCTCAATCCACTTTTCCCTGCTTGTATGTGTGACCTTTAAGCCTACTCGAAGGTAATCAACATCACCCCTGCATTAAGTCCTCATCTTTCTATCCAAGATGATATATTCCTTTAACTCATCCAAGTAATCAGGATAAAACTCATCAACTGAAGGTATTGAAACTTCCTCATCATAATCCATGATCATGGGAGGCTCAAAAATTTTCTAGCTCTCTACATTTTAAACTGAGTAAATTTGCATATAAGGTGGAAAATCTAGACGAAAATCATTGGTACCACTTTTCTCCAAACTAGTGAATGGTCCATAATGAATGGGATAGATTTTATTTCCTTCACCCTTCAATCTCTCCTTGATGATGTGAAGCCATACCTGGTCTCCAACCTGGAACTGATGATCAACCCTATGTTTTTCATGCTAAGATTTATACCATGCTTGAATTTTCTCCAACTGTTCCCTGACTGCTTGGTGCATCGGTTGGTTCCTCTGGATGAACTTGTGGGCTCTATCTTCATTTTTTTCTTCATTTGAATCAGCATATTTCCAATACGTCAAGTCCAAAGGAACTTTAGGTAGGTACCCAAAACATGTCTCAAAAGGCGATCACTAACTGGAGGAATGTAAGGCTCGGTTGTAAGCATGTTGCACATAGGGGATCTATTCATCCCATAACTTGGGATGCTTGTTGTAGTAGCCTCGAAGCAAAAGTACCATTTTTTGGTTTACAACCTCTGTTTGTTTGTCGGTCTGTGGATGGAAAGAAATGCTCCTCTTCAATTTGGTGTCCATCATTCTCCACGAGATTGTCCAAAAATCCCCAAGGAATCGAGTATCTCGATCTGATATAATGGATGTGGGTAACCCAAAGTGAACCCAAACATACTGAAAGAAGAGATTAACAGTCTGATCAATAATGATCTACTTTTTACATGGAATTAAGATACATATATTGTTGAACCTATCCACTACAACATAAAAATAGTCATGACCCCCTTTCGACATTGGTAAACCCCCTACAAAATCCATGGAGATACTTTCCCATGAATGGGATGGAATAGGCAGGGGTGAGTATAGACCCAGTTTTCTATTAGTGGGCTTACAATTAAAACACATCACACACCCCTTTACATATTTAGTTACAATTGCTTTCATTTGAGGCGAGTAACAAAACCTCTATAAATGAGCCATAGTTTTTCCTACCCCAAAATTCCCAGACACAAGAGAATTATGAGCTTCTTGTATTACATGGACTCATTCACTTGTAGGAATACATAGCTTTCCAATATGGTAGAGTAGTTTCCCTTGCAGATAATAGTTCTCTACCTGTGCACCATGGGTTAGCTTCTCATATACTTCTTTAAAATATTTATCAATGGAATATTGTTCAACATAGTTATCATAAGCCCCCGGGGGGGCAGCTCAATTGGCAAGTGCCGTGAAAATGAAGTTCCATGAGGTTTCGAGTTCAACTCTCCCCGACTTATAATGTGTGCTGCATATGGGGCCTCGTGGGCACACCTGGAGGTTATAGTGGTAGCAGTTGGATAACACGGCCATGTGTAACGCAAGCACGTGCCCAACTAGTTGTTGATTCCTCCAGGCATAAAAATAAATAAATAAATAAATAAATAAATAAATAAATAAACATAGTTATCATAAGATAAAGAAGTATTCTTCAAAATAATAGAAGCAACAATAGCAGGTCTAGAAAGCATATCAGCTACCTTGTTACTTGTACCCTTTTTGTACTTGATTACCAAATGATTTTGTTGTAGGAAACCCATTCATCTGTAATGTCAAGATTGTTGCAGTATGGTTTGTGCTTGGAGATACTGTAAGGGTTGGTGATTTGTATGTATGATTTTTCCCTTCCCTAACAAGTAGTGCTTCCATTTCTTTGTTCTTTGAACTAATGCATACAATTCTTTATCATATGTAGTATAGTTAACAACAACTTGGTTAAAAGTTTCAGAGTGGTAACATATAGTCTTACGATATTGCATCAATACTGCACCCATGGCATATCTGATGGCATCTATCTTGATCTCAGAGGGATATTGAATATTCAGTAGTGCTAATATTGGTGTGGTACTAATCTTTTCCATCAAAGTGTCAAAATATTTTTGTTTCTTTCCTCCCCACTGAAAAGTGTTCTTCACACTGGTTAAGGCATGCAAAGGAGATGCTATAAAGGAGAAGTTTTAAATGAACCTCCTCCAATATTGGACTGCACCTAAGAAGCTTCATATCTCGGTTACACTTTTGGGCTCAGGCCAATTTACAATTACATCAATCTTGGAAGGATCAATTTTTATTGTCCTCCTTCTACAATATGACCTAAGTACACAAGTGCAGTCTTACCAAATTCACATTTGGACAGTTTTATATACAAATTTTCCCTTTTCAAAGTATCCAATAATTTCTTTACATGCCCCACATGTTTATCCCAAGTCTCGCTAACAATAAGAATTTCCTCTAAATATACAATCACAAAATGATATAGAAAAGGCTTGAATACATCATTCATCACACGCATGAAAGTTGTTGGAGCATTACAAAGCCCAAATGACATAACTAACCACTCAAACAATCCATGTTTGGTTTTAAAGGCAGTATTCCATGCATCCTATTTTGCAACCTTGATCTAATGGTATCAACTATGCAAATCCAACTTAGTGAAATAAGCAACATTCTTTAAATGATCAAGTAAATCATCTATACCAGGAAGAGGGTATCGATTTTTCACCATGATTTTATTTAAGGACCGATAATCGACACACATTACCCATGTGCCATATTTCTTTGGCACCATCACAATCTAAGAACCACAAGGAGATGAGTTGGGCCTGATGACCCCTTGATCCAATAAGCCATGTACATGCTTCTTGATCTTNTATCATCATACTTAGAAACAATATCAATTAATTCTTTCTTATGAGAAGGATCACATCCTTGGAAAGTGTCGGCTGTTTCGACATCTTTCTCCCTTATGAACATGAGTACATATCTCTTATTAGTGTTTATTAGTCCCTTCATTTGTCATGCACTAACAAGTTTTGTGTTTACCTTAATGCTGTGATCTCTAAAAATATATTCCAATCCCCCCTTAGTAAGGTGGTATTTGTTCTCATGATGAAAGAAGACTTATTTTCTATCATAGAGATAAGGACTCCCCAACACTATGCCACATATATCAAGTGATACAACATCCAAATCCACTTCATCAATCAACTTTGAAGCAATAGAAAATCTGACCCTACATTGTTTGGTGACATTAAGTTTTTATTTATCACATACCCAACCAAGAGGATAAGGCTTTGGATATGGTTTCGTTTCAAGACCCATTTTTTTGACAAGTGCATCATATATCAAATTTAATTGGGAACCCAGATCAAATAATGTATCTATCTTAGTGTGTTTAGATACAACTCTTATGTGAAATAACTCATTCCTATTTTGTTCATCATCATGAGATTCATTATTGGAATTTGAACTAGCATGAAGGGAATCTTTACCTTGTACTCCAACCGCTGTGATATTTCCTTCATCTCCTAAATCGTAACCAACATCTTGTTTCACTGTAGCAATGGTTTTTTTCTTCCCCCTTCCACCAAATTGTTTCGTTCTCTTCTCTGGATGTAGTTTCCAACAATGTTCATCATCGTGACCACTTTTCTTGCAATGAGTGCAAGATATTTTTCATCCTTCTCTCGTCATTGTGGTGGTCTTCTTTTCCTTCCTTTTAAACTTTTTAAATGGATTATGTGGGAGATTGGAAGGTTTCTTTGTGGGATCTTCTTGAACATGCTTTTTCCTGTTCTCAAGTTGAGTGGATTGCACAAAAACTTCATCAAGACTGGTGGGGTTAAACAAGAGAAAAGTATGACGAATATAACTGTGAAGTGCGCCAATATAATTCATTAAAGTTTCATAAGAATCCAAAGGAATGTTTAATGAAAGAGATTTCTTCCTAAATTCTTCTGTGAAACTTTGTACAGTTTGACCTTTACTTTTCCTTAATTTTTCTCATTCCATCATTTCTTTATGTAAATAACCCAATTGATAAAATTGCTTCCTTATCGCTGATTTAAATTTCGACCACGAAGAAAGAAGATTACCACACTTAATTATGTCCTAAAGTTTTTTCTCCCACCATACGAGAGTTGTGCCTTCCAACCGAAGAGAAGCTT
>JASDQU010032268.1:6647-20571 GCA_032191745.1 Picea mariana | reverse complement strand
AAAAAGAAAATACTTTTCCCTTCCTCTTTTTGGGGTATATTTGATTTTTTTGTCTTTTTCAATAATTTTGGAAAAAGAATAAAAGAATGCTACGTTACAAAGAAGGATCGAGTGTCGCAAACATACTAGTTCCAAGCGCACGAAACACAGTGATGCTCAATGAAAACGGACATATGCAGGAAAATGACACTCGGGAAAAACCCTCCAGGGGCCAAAGGTATCAAGACGCAGAGGCAAAGTGCTACAGGGCTTGCGTATAAGGCATGCTTCAAATGGTTCAGTTGATAGCAACATGGAGTCGACATTAGGCCAAAGACGCAGGTATGCAAATGTGGTTAACAAAACACACAATGGTAACGTCCTTTGATGTAACTTTAACGAGCCTAGAGAAGATAAGCTCGATGGTTTTTCATATTTAGAGAGTCTGAAAAAACATAAAAGGAGACTCCGGTGGGGTACCTTTTTCGAAGATAGTCTATTCAACTTGAAAAAGGGGTAAACTGGCACCGACCAGACATCTATTCAAAACCATTTTAACGAGTGTGATAAAGACAAGATCACTCGACGATTTTTTCATTTTTAAGGAGTCTGAAAAAGGCTTAACTATGGACTTTGTATGGGATGTTCTTCTGGACCATTTTAACAAGTGTGAAGGAACAAGGTCACTCGACGATCTTTTCAATTTTAGGATGTCTGAAAAGAGCTTAACTATGGACTCCGTGGGGGTATCTTTTCTGTAGATTTAGTCCCTCAGGCCCAAAAAGGATTAAAATTATACCTGAGAATACTCTTCTAGAGAAACGAGGTCCCTAGAGTGTACCTTTGTTCGTACAGTTGACCATCCAAACCGAAAAAGGGGTAAACTACCGCCGGACAGACGTGCCTTCAAATTTCAGTTTAACGAGCATCAAGGGCAACAAGATCGCTCGGCAATCTTTTTATTTTTAGAGGGTCTGAAAAGGGCTTAAAATAAAACCCGTGGGGGCTACGACTCATGTATGAAACTGGTTCAGGTAGAGTTCACTTCCAGGCTCAGACCAAGAGTCTCTTCGATAGTCAACTTGGAAAGTCTCCCAAAAGGGAAGAAAACACAAACCACGGTGTAATTCCTCCCTTGGTATAGAAACCGTTGTCATGGCTTCAAGGATAGCTTCATTTGAAGGCAATTTAAAATGCGAGAAATCATGCAAGCGAGGGTCAACAGTCCCAAACGATGAAGTAAAATTACCATATTCCATATGACGATGGAGGCTCTGACCAGGACTGGTGGAGTCTATCAACGAAGAATCACAAGCACGAGGGCTTGAGGATCTACAAGCAACGAGATCAGACTCAGAAGGAAACTCAAGATTACTTGGACCAAGAGGGGGAAGCAAGGGCTCCCATGCACCCATTGGGTAAACCAAAGGATCAATTGTTGAGACCAAGTCTCGGGAAGGCAAACATGATTTCACAGGTTCCTGCTCAGAAGCAATTGAACATCGAGGATAAGATGCCACATAATTAACCAGTGGCGGGGTAGAGTCTACACAAACGCTAGGAACATATAAAGGGGTAGTCTGAAATAATGTCGAATTATGATGGTGATTATCAGATGCCAGTTGGTCAATAGTGAAAATGATTCCATTGTGAGGGAAATGCATCACCTGGAAGAGCGTAGACACCACAACATTCATAGCATATACATAATCACGCCCGAGAAGCATATTGAAATCTAATGGGCCTTGCACCACTATAACATCAACAAAGATAGTCTTCCCACCTAAAGATATAGGTAATTGAGGAAGAACCCCCAAATATTCACTAGGACATCTGTCAAAAGCCAACAAATCATGCGAATAAGACACAAGCTAGGGAGATCCCAAGACTTTCCAAACTGAGGAGGATAAAATACTTGAGGAAGCTCCTTCATCCATAATACATCGATAAATGTTTGTTGAATTAACTTCAACCCTTATTTGAAAAGGTGCATAAGAAGGAAGACGAGGCTCAACAAGATCATTCCAATCAAAGGAAACCATCCTAGGGCTTGCAGGGGGTGTACTCGGAACGAGCAGAATGCCCCCTTGTTCTGAAAGTAGTGAACTGGAAACGCTAAAAACATAGCCGGTAGACACTTCACTCTCCAAGAGAGGAGTGGGATCAGTCGAAGACTGCATCAGCATGACCACTTTCTCAACCAATGGTTGCATAGGTTGAGAGACTACATGGTCTAAAGGCACCTCACCCCTCAAAAGAGGAGTGGGATCAACCGATGACTGCTTCGGCATGACCACTTTCTCAACCAATGGCTGCATAGGATGAGAGACTACATGGTCTAAAGGCACCTCACACCTCAAAAGAGGAGTGGGATCAACCGATGACTACATCGACATGATCACTTTCTCAATCAATGGTTGAATAGGATGAGAGACTACAAAGTCTAAAGGCACCTCACCCTTCAAAAGAGGAGTGGGATCAGTCGCTGACTGCATCGGTGTGACCACTTTCTCAACTAATGGATGCATAGGCTGAGAGACTACATGGTCTAAAGGCACCTCACCCCTTAAAAGAGGAGTGGGATCAACCGATGATTGGTTGGTATTGTTAAGAAATTTAGCCATGAAGATCTTATGCAGAGTTTCTCCCTATGCGGGATCGTTCAAATTCGTAAAAGTCTCACACACTGACTCTGAAGAACTAGTGTTATCAAAACAACGCCTATAAAGAGGTGGCTCCACATTTCTAAGCGGAATACTGAAAAGTCCTCTCAACCGACAGAGTGGGCGGTCTACCACCCTAGGTCAGAGACCCAAAGCCACAACTGACTAACTCATTATGGAAAACTAGGGAGCACAGAGCACACACTAAAAGTTCCTAAAGGAAAATCAAGCAAATGACTAACTAGTTGGAAAAATAGTTACACCAACCAACACTAAAGCAACTTACCAGTGCAAGTGCAACTCGAATATGGAAGCACCCTCCAAATATACTCTGCAAAGCGTGGCCCAATGTCTGCCCTAGGTACTGTGGTATACCCTCGAGGTCACTTGTGTAAGTCCCTAAAATAAAGGCAACTAGGTTGCCAACTCCTGAACAATCACCAGGCGGGTATAGTCGACGGTCGGGTGGACCTCAATGAGTAGGGTATCAAGCCCGAAACCTATCAAGGGTATCGAAAGCAAGTGTTCCAGAAGACGACTGGGGACCTCGAACAGATTCGAGACCCACGAAGCTCCATGGAAAATGCAATCAATGGAATCCCAAGACAAGTCCTCTATATGTGTTCCCCACTACGCTTGGTCCGGCTTTGGAGGGGTTATCTCCACTACCTTTCCGCACGCGACCTCGTGTTTAGCTCTTGTGTTAGAGGGGGGTCCCAGATAATTTCCACATTACTGGACTTCTACACTCCTTAGTACAGACTCGTATGTTTGTTTTATAGCCTTGAAGAGTTTCCTCTCCAACCTAAATCAAGGTTCTAGCCTAGACTAGTTGATGGACCCTACAAACATAAAGTCTAGTTGATTTTAATTAATCGTTAATTTTTATGGCTTGTCTTAAGTCAAAGGTTATGAAAGTGAAACTAGTGATGTTCTTAGAGATGAAAGAAAATATAAACAGAAAGATGGAAACAAAATAACTTCTTCTTGACACAATTCTTAATCAACTTTTCAAACTATTTTTTTTTTTTTTTTTGAAGATCTTTGAACAGAAAACTCAAAACAGGATTTCGCTCGACTACGAGCTACTTATTATCCTAAGTAAACAACCAAGAACTTATGAAAGCAATACTTTTCCTGGTTATTAATACAAACCAACAACTACTTAACCAAACCAAGAAATAAAAGATTTTTTATTTATTTAATGCTTGCAAAGAAAAAAGGAAAAATGACGACAAGTAAAGACCAAGAAAAATTTTGGCCTAAGCACAGATCGCAAAGAGTTACTGACAATAATACACAAGCTGATGGAAGCAGACTCTCACACTTGTCTAAAAACTATATGAAAGGAAACTTTTGAGGAAAACTTTTTAATGAAAAAGAAAGTTATTGTTGTGATCAGACCTAAGTTGTCAACTGCTATGACAGAGACCAAGAACCCTGAGAGGTATAACTCTTGACAAGGAAAAGGATGACTGCCTCTCCTTAAACAAAAATTTTCTCAACAGGTACGCTGCTGACAGTTCAATAGCTAGTGTGTGCATGCAAGCTGTAAAAGGTCAGGGCACATGTACACGCATGCAGACCTGATGCAGGCTRYRTGTACTTCTGCAACTCTTCAAAAAYGAAAAGACAAACAATCAAYCACTGGCAGAGACTATTGGTATTGAGAACCAGAATCTCTTGAAGAATCAGAAACTTACTGTGTCAGAAAAGAAAAACAATTCAAGGAAAATTYCATAGAACAAAACCAATCTGAGGTGGTACCTAAGCTACAAACTGCAAAAACAGAGACCAGAATGAGTTTCAGAAAACCCCTGAGAAAGATCACTTCTAACAGGGAAGAGGATGACTGTCTCTTTAATAAAAAAAWWYTAAACTTAGCCACGCTATTGTCACTTCATCAGCTAGCGTGTCCACGAGGGYTGTGTGAAGGTTGGGTGTGTGTACACGCATGCAGGCCTTATACAGGCCGCGTGTACCTCTGTGACTTCCCGAAAAGAAAATGCAGCCAAGAAAAGAAAGCAGGGAATACTGGTATGGAAGACCAGAATCCCTACTAGCTCAGACTCTTGCAAAAACTCAGAAAAAAGGTGATGAAACCAATTTAAAACTAACAAAAAGTATCCCCAGAAAACCCAATAAATCCCCAGTATGGTCGCCAATTCTGTTGTGAGTGGGAAATCCCCCTACGGACTAGAACTTAGGGTTTTATCATGCATGCAGAAAAGACCTAAAGATTCCTACTTTTTACCATCATCCCAGACCTAATCCCCATTATTCTTAAGCAAATACACAGTTAAGAAGATCAAGTGAACATACCTTATTTCCGACTTTTGGTATCGATCCCTCTTCACACTTGGTTTCTCTTTGACTGCAACTCTCCTTTCAAGGCTGACCCGCATTCACAAAAGACAAACAAAGAACTCCACATGCATTTGATCTACAGATTAATGGGTTAGAGATTTAATCAACATGTATGCAATAAACAATGGAAACCTCATATGGTGGGATGGGAAAAGTACTTCTTTATTATTAACTTCACTAAAGAAACTTACAATGATGAAGACGTCCACTGCTCCACGAATCTAGTCCTGGGCTCCTCTTTTACTGTGCACCAACTACTAACACACTTGCTTCTCTTCTTCGTTGAAATCACAAAATGGTTGCAGAATCTTGGGCAAAGGGGAATACGAATTTGGGTAGAGTTTCTTTACTATGATTTTCCTCCTTTCAAATGGGACCCCTACCCCTTCTTTTGTAGTCTAGAAGAAGCTAGGTATTTAGTCAAATGAATGGCCATGCACGGTCGAAAGGTTTAGTTAACTTACCCAAAACTGTGTGTTATGTCAGCAACTTTCCATTTTTCGTGTTTTTGTAGGTACACGCGGGCTGTAGTGGGTCAGCTAGAGTGTGCACTCGGGCTGTAGTGGAGCAGGGCGCATGGGCCTTTAAAAATGGTGTTTTTAAGAAGAGTTGTTCAGTACTGGCTTGGCAAAGAAGGCTTATGAGATGGCCTGATGTCAGGTAAGTATGTCTGGTGCAAATTAGGGTTATAATAGTATAGAAAAATAGTTTCACAAGAATCAGACATCAATGCAGTAATACTAGTTTATTCTCGAAGTAACAGATTAAGACTATTAATAAATTTTGAGATCAATCTTATCTGAAGATTTTATTCGAATTAACATTAAATCCTATGAAAAATCTCATACCATGATTAAGAAAGGACATTTTATTAAAACACACTGCTACACAATTGATTAACTGTAAGACTTAACTCGAGTAACTATTCTATGTAACAGTCAAGTCAACACTTCCAAAACCTAAGGATTCATTAAATCGGGGCGAAACACTTTGAGGGAAAATAATGACTTGCGCCAGGTCTTACAATAATTGAAAATATAACGTCACACCATTTAACAATGATTGTAGTTTTCTATCACACGTACTATAAACTCAATATATGATATGGAACTTAATTGAAAAGGAACATAATTATCACCCAATAATTACAATATTGGAACAAAGCTCATTCTGCATTAGCATGATGAGTCGTTAACCACAAGAAGGGCCCTGGTCACCAAGATATGGGTGTAATTCCTTATGAGAAGTTTTTCAAGAATATAATATAATGAATCTGAGGTAAGGCATAAACTTGTTCCAGTGAATAGGGTAAACATAGGAATGCAGAAACCATCCTAGATAAAAATTTTGATTTCCTTAACATCCAACCGGTGCATATAATAATAATTCAAAATGAAAGATACAAAGGAAGAGCATTGCATCAAAAATTCCTATGGCCCCACTACTCCTAACTCAAAAAGGAATTTCCTGGATGAAATAAACCTAGTAGGAGCCCCTTTGATTCACCAAGTATGGATCATAGGAGGGGAATTCAACATGATCAAAACTCCCCTAGAGAAACAAGGATGATTGTGTAGGATCAACCAAGAGAGTAAGGATTTTGGAGAGCTCGTAGAAAAAATCATCCCGGTAGATGTTCCAACCAGAAATGGCCTCTTCACTTGGAATAATAAGAGAGGAAAAGAGCACAGGATAATAGTCTGTTTGGGCAAATTCTTACTCTCAGATAAATCCTTCCAAATTAAGCAAGGCATGTTAGCAAGGGTTATCCCCTTCCAAGGATCAAATCATTGGCCTATAGCTTTGGAGTGGTTGCATGTATGGAATCAAGGACCTTCTCCTTTCAGGTGCTAGAAATTTTGGCTTGACCACCCAAACTTCCTTACCAACCTGGACCTCTGGTGGAGAGATATGAAAGACCTCCATGGAATGAAAATGTACCAATTTTGGAAGAAAATAAATATTTAGTAATATTTCAGAAGAAAAGAAAAAATATCTGTGCCTTCGGAAGTGGAATAAAAATATTTTCAATAATATTTTGGAAGAAAAGAAAAAATAGAACAAGAAATGGAGGCGATACAACAAAAAGGCATTCAGGGTATCTTCTCCTTTAACGTCATTGAGAGGGGGGCCGAAATCAGGAAGGATATGGTCAAAAAAGAGAGGCAATAAGAGATATTATGGCATTAGAAATATAGGATCCACTAGCCAAAAGAAGGAGATAAGAATACTCGCTTCTTCCATAATTATCTAATTCAAAAAAGAAACATAAACATATTTGTGTCTCTCAAAACATAGGATGGAAGTACCAAAGTGAAAAAGGAGGACATCGAGAAGGAACTCTTACACCGCTTCCAAAACCTCCTTTTAGTTTTAGGAATCAACAGAAAGAGGCTATCACTAAAATAACTAAAGTTATCCCTAGTCTGGTTCCCCCAGAGCAATCCCGAGCCTTGATGAAACCTTGCTCCATTGAATAAGTGGAAGAGATTGTCAAAAGTATGGCCTCAAGGAAGTCTCCAGCCCCGAATGGGTTTACTGTGGACCTTTTTCAAGTCAATTGGCCCATTCTAAGAAATGACATTTGGGAGGTAGTGGAAGAGTCTTGGAACTCTAAAACCATTCTACAAGCATTCAACACCACCTTCATCACCTTGATTCTGAAGAACAAAGGAGCAAGCTCGAAAACTAAGTTTTATCCCATATCATTATGTAATGTCATATATAAAATTATTTCTAAATTGATAGCCTCTAGGCTAAAACCTATCCTCCCGCAAATCATCTCCCAGGAGCACGGAGGTTTCATTGAGGGAAGGCAAATTTTGGATGGAATTATAGTAGCTCATGAAGCAATACATTCCCTCAAGATGTCTAGAAAAGTGGGTATGATGATGAAACCAAATATGTCTAAAGCCTGCGATAAGATGAATTGGGGCTTCCTTCATAAGATGCTTCTAGCTTTCAGTTTTGAGGAAGGATGGGTAACTTGGGTTATGAACCTGGTCATTAGTGCCTTCTTTTCTATCTAGGTGAATGGGTCTCCAACCAAGACTTTTGATGTCTCAAGAGGACTAATACATGGTGATCCTTTGTCCCCTTTCCTCTACATAATCATGGTGGAAGGGTTGGGTCGTAGCCTTTCTCGGGCCAAAAGTCAAGACGCAATATGGGGATTTCCCCTTATTTAGGGAGAAGAGTCCATGTTACACCTCTGGTTTGTGGATGACACTATTCTAATGGGTTTCCCTATGGTAAAAGAAGTGACTCAGTTCAAAAAAAATCTTGACCTCTTTAACTTAGCTTCTGGCATAGTCATTAACCAAGGAACAAAACAGGTTTTCTTTTTTAACACTTCCCCCTGTATTCAACGACATATGGCCACCTTTCTTGGCTTTCAAATGTTTTCCCTCCTAGTCAAATATTTAGGAGCTCCCCTTCTGTCCAAAGATCTTCACGACCCATCCTGGGAGATCCTTGTGGCCAAAATGGAAGCCAAACTTCGTAGTTGGACTCATCAGTCTCTTTCCCTACCAGGTCGTGCCCTCTTGATAAAGTCGGTTCTCTCGACCCTCCCTTTGTACCTTTTCTCAGTTCTATCTACCCCGATGAAGTTCATTTAACAAATACAAAACCTCCAACGAAATTTTTTTGGGGGTGGCCCTTCAAAACAAATTAAATGGCCTTTGGTGGCCTGGAACACTCTTTGCCAACCTAAGTCTCAAGGAGGACTTGGACTGAAGGATCCCCAAGTTTTTAGATCTACTTTGGCAACCAAAATTTGGTGGAGATGTATAAAATGTCCTTCAACCCTATGGGCCAAAATTTGGAGGAACAAGTATACCCCCAGTATCCCACTACAGAGCTTAATTAGAGCGAAAGGAATCAGACCTGGTTCTCTAATTTGGAATAATGCATGGAGAAACCGTGGCCTGGTACAATCTCAAAGCTTTTGGGAAGTCCATAATGGGACCTCGACCCTTTTTTTGGATGNCCTGGTTCTCTAATTTGGAATAATGCATGGAGAAACCGTGCCCTGGTACAATCTCAAAGCTTTTGGGAAGTCCATAATGGGACCTCGACCCTTTTTTTGGATGATGATTGGGAACAACATACCATCTTAGGGGAAGATAAGTATCTAGACCTACACTTCACTTTAGAGAGTGCAGGTTGGGTGGAGTTGCACCATTATTGGACAACCTATCAACCCAAACTCTATATTGAGAACTTGGAAACCCTTAGAAGAATGGCCAGTTCAGTGGAATGAGAAGTCTAAAGACCTGGTATCTAAAATTCTTCAAGAGCGCCAGGTCAAAATCAAAGATGGGGAGGACATCATTCAATGGGGCCGCCAAGGAGATGGAGAATTCCAAGTGAAAACAACCTACCAGTCCATGTAGGACTCAACAAACACCCATAACAGAAACATATGGGGGAAAATTTGGTATAACTCTCACTAGCCCAAAATAGCAAACAAAATGGTCTTAAACTGGAACTGTCTTCTAGGAAAAGGATTTCTAGGTCCATCGAGATGTACTCTATGTCACGAAATAGAAGAAACTCTTGACCATCTAATGAGCAACCGTACATATATGAAGCAACTATGGGATCAAGGAGCAACCAATTTATGAAGAATAGATCTGAAAAAAGATAATGTTATAGATACCATAGAATTATGGAGCATTAATCCTTTTAGCAAGGGCCTCATTAATAGAGCCTAGGATATTTATCGAAGCATCCTCATGTGGAATGTGTGGAAAGAAAGAAATCATAGAATCTTCAAAGATAAATCCCTTACCAGAAACCAAATTTGGGAAATCATCAACGGAAATGTGAAAGAATCCATTGGTCTAATTTCATGGTCATCCCAAGACCTCCAGTTGGAACCCTCTGAAGTAGCCATCTTCAAAAACTAGAATCTTGGTTCCTTCCTCAATAAGAACTCACTGGCTCTGAAGGTGGGGAAAACACAAAATCAAGAGCATTGGACTCCCCCCCAGTAAGGTTTTATAAAGTTAAACTTCGATGGCACGTCCAAAGGAAATCCTGGTCCAGCAGGAGTAGGAGGAGTCTTTAGATACCACAAAGGATAAACTCTACTTCTCTACGTGTCCAACTTGGGAATTACAAAGAACAATGTAGCAGAGCTTGCAGGACTCTGACAATTTATAGTGATAGCCAAAGAGTGTGGATTTTTGGCCCTAAAGGTAGAGGGAGACTCTCATTTAGTCATCAAAGGTCYGCAAAAACTCCTGAATAGGGTTATGGAAGATAAGATMTCTAAGAATTGGAGGTTGAGCCATGGCCTCTCAGTTCTACGGGGTATGGTAAGTTATTTAGCACACATTTCCCTCGAGCAAACCAGAAGGAAGGCAAACGTGGTGGTTGATTACATGGAAAACCTTGGCATCACAATGTGGGAGAGGTATCGWATTTGGCGTCTGGGGGACCCACTGCCAGGCATGATGGAAGAGCAGATCCAACRGAGCTGTCACGTTGATTTGACTACATGGAGGGAAGTTGATCTAGGTGGATATCAATGGCCACCCACCTATCCCAACTGGCTCGAAACAGTCTTCTGGCAATTTACTATTTTTAGCAGTTTTTGGTTCCTAAACTTTTGGGGCCATTTTGAGGGCCTAAACGACGTTTTTTTCATGATCAGGAACCTCAATGTTAGTCAAAGGCTCTTCTTGAGCCCCCAAAATGAATCTCCTCATGGATACCTTTCCAACGAAATATCGTGTGCCCCAAACAAAGATCATATGCCAAAGTTATGCCCCCGAGAAGTTGATATACCAAACTACCCAAAACAGGGTCCACAAAACTGTTGTCTTTTCATCTTCTAGGGTTAGGGTTTTGGATTTTCTTTATGATAAAAAGGCCTTTAGAGCCTCATTGTAACATCCATCCTCTTGCTGCTTCGTCTTGTCGTTAACATCCTATCTCCAAGATCATAATCTGACCTAGTTTCAACTCCATGAAACCGTGCTCCTAGTTCTCCCGCAGGCCGCTAGCCCTGCGGCCTCCTACCCTTCCCACCCTCCAGCGCATAGCATCTCCTACAGGCTCGAAAAGATCCAATGGCGATCCCCTTGATCTCTTCAATGCAAGGAGACGCCCCTCCTGGTGCGGTTGCGGCGGTGGCTGCTGGTCTTTTTCCTGCAGTCGCGGATCTCTCTTTCGAGCCGCTCTCTCATGCAAGTGCTCCCCCGTTGGCTGCAAACTCACTAGCTCCGGCCCCCTCCTTTAAAGAGGTGGCTTCACGCCAAGGTATTCTCTCCGGTCTGCATGCAGCGGATTCTGAGGTTACCTCTCATCAAGGCCGCTCATCCGGGCTGCATGCAGCAGTTCCAGAAGCTTCGACAGTTTCTATTCAAATGCCGAAGGAAGCCCTAACTCATGCTTGCCATTATAGCAGGCACACTCTAGTTTGCAGGTTTAATGGATATTGGCCCAATCTGCTCTCCTGGATCTCTTCCAAATGGTACCCGCTCTTAGAAGGAGAAGTCATTACCTGCCCCTGTGCAAAAGGGTTTTTTGTGGTAGTTTTCGAATCTACAATCGATAGAGACAAGGTGTTTAACTCCAGACCGTGGTTCTGGGGCAGAGCAGGCCTATCCATGCAGCTATGGACCCTTGCCTTCGACCCTTCCACAGATTGTATCTCTTCAGCTCCAGTCTGGGTGAGACTTCCATACTTGCCCCTGCATTTCTGGGGGGATGAGTCACTTAAATCTATTGGCAATGGCCTCGGCAAGTTCCTCTGCAGAAGTCCGGACTCCAAGCCAGCCCGCTCCACCTTCGCACGAATCTGTGTTGAAATGGACTTCTCCAAAGGTTTCCCGGCAGAAATAATTCTTCAAGGCAAGGACTACTCAAGGACCCAAATCCTTGACTATGAGAATCTCAGTTTCAGGTGTAGGAACTGCTTTGAAACGGGGCACTTAGCCCGTAGCTGTGGAAAATCAACCGGGAAAAAAAGGTCGTCCAAAAGCCAAAGACCCACCTGGTGGACAGAAGCACCAGCGGATTCGCGCTCCGAAAGCAAGGCCCAGGAAGCAGCAACAGAAGCTGAAGCTGAAGCATAAATCAAACCCCCTGTTAAGGGGAAAGCTCAGGCAGAAGCCATTCCCAAGTCGCCCACCCAGGAACCCCAGACCTCACGCTGGGCAGACATAGCAGACAAGGAAGACCCTCTAGGCCCGATGGAAAGTCAAGCTATGGACCAAAGCATTGAATGGCAAACGGTGTCAAAAAAAAAAAAACTTCCAGGCAAGAAATGATATAATAACGCAAAGTTGTTCAAGCTCGCTAAAATAGTTTTGTTTCCACGATTATGTATTGAGTTAGGATTTTCAGGCAGTAGTTTTACAGTTTCAAGCAAATCTTTACCAATGTAATGAACCCAGTGGCTTGTCCACTGTTATTAATACAAAATCCCTCTAACCGTTTCTGTCAAAAAAAAAACATCCATCCTCTTACTAATGTGAGTAGCCATCACATCTCTTCTTAGAAATAAGCTGCCACCATTCTAGTGAGTCCTTCACTGTGTATTTCTACAGTTTTGTGCATTTCTCTCATTAATAGAAAGTGTGTATTATTGTATCTATGTGTTTATGGTTCTATCTCTAATATATATATATTATATTATTGGATATCTGATATATCTCTGTACATTTATTTATTATATCTCCGCTCTCATTTCCTACCGAAAATAATCTAGATTAGAAGCGGTCGAGCTGGCCAGACGGGGCACTTGTATTCAAGGTTAGAATCATGATGCAAGTAAGGAGCAAAGGTGGCATGAGACAGTGACCCTAGGTACAATGGAGGGACGGATTCCCCTCCACGAAGGGGGTCCGCAAATTGATATAAAACGAGAGGACATGCGACAATCTAGATCCATGTGCAAAAATGAGGACCCACTTATGGTTAATGATAATGAAAACATCGAGAGGTCGGTTGAGAATCAGTCGGTTCAAGGCTAAATCAATTATGAAGCAAAGTGGGGTCGAAGCCAGGGCCAGTGAAGCCAATATGAAAGGGTAAACTAGTTATCATTGAAAGGAGTGGTCGCACAGTGCAAGCACTCTTGTCGGCTCAAGTTCAGTGGTAACTGGTGTAATCACCTACCGAGCTCTCATAGGATTTTGTAAGATGTACCACAGGCATAGGCTCTCGAGAGTAGAGTACCATCACAGTATATTTAATGTTGGGGTTTCTAGTCATAAATACGAGGGAAGAATGTATAGGCATCGCATATTGAGCTACTTTTGTATTTCCATCATGCTCCTCTTCTGGTCGATTCTCAGACTAGGGGAAAGAATGGCGCGTCGTTGGAACAAGAAGAATAAGAGGGGTCAGGTAGGCCGACACAACAATGAAGCATCATCGTCAAGAGGCCAAGGCCGCCTCTCCACAACTTAGAAGGAATCCAAAGCCTTAGAGGAGTGTTTTTGGGTCCATAGTGCGATGGACAAAATTCAGGTGGTGAACATTATTAAGGACCGTGTCTTAGCCCAGAGAAGGAGTACCAAGGAGGATGAGATAATCAAGGAAGCGTCAAAGTGGGTGACTGACCCAGGTAACCCCTGAACTAGAGATACCAGGTATTTCAGGATGGTGGAAGCATATTGGATGGTCAAAGCACTAGTGGCTCATGCCGTTCACGAAACCCATCAGGAGAACTTCGAGATCCTCCAAGCTATTCACATTTTGGAGGGCAAGTTCGAACTTTTTTCAAATCCCAACATGGCATCAAGTTCAGGGTCAACCGATCAGAGAAGCGACTAGCACAACAAGAGAAAGGACCGGAAATTGAGTCTCCTCCAAGACCTCTTCAATGTCCAATTCTGGTCGATGAAGAAGAAGAGAAACCTCAGGCGGAGACCGATCCTCCCTTGAAGGAAGCCAAG
>JASDQU010032267.1:0-22110 GCA_032191745.1 Picea mariana | reverse complement strand
CTCCTCTCCTTTTATAAGCTGAAGAGGATAAGGTGAGGAGGTTAGGATGATCCCACTAAATCATGAAAGCGAGTAAGATCCAAACCATTCGGATGCCACCTCACCATAGAAGCTTCTCCTTCTAGAAGATTCGAGAAAACGCTCATTTTTCCCACGTGCTGGCATTCTCGCACCCTAGCTATAGTGCAACCTGCGAACTGTTCGCACTCTGGCTATAGTGCAACCTGCGAGAATTAGTCATTCTCGCACTCTGCCTATATAGCAACCTGCGAACATCCTTTTCTATAAGGTTTTTACATAAGGAAAATGCAACTTCTTTTCTCAGGAAAAGTTCTTCTCCCTTCTCTCTTTAGGAACTCAAGCCACTGACCCCTCTGAAGGCAACAGATAGGTTTATATCATTAACGATCATAGGGATGATGAAAATAATGTGTAACACTTCCCCACTTGATCCTCTGGCTTCCAGTACCATACACTTCTGTCACCTACATGCATTCCATGTAGCCTCTTTGGAATTATGGCAATCTTAACTACTTTTCAATCTCATCTCCTTACTATCCATGATCTCTCGTGCTGCCTGAAGTAGTCATTCAGGAAGATTTACCAAAGATTCTTTTCTTGATTCTTATGTACATGTTGTTAGCACTCTGTAAATTTTGTCTGATTGATAGACAAACGACATAGGTAACTATTTCAACCAACTTTAGAGATGGGCACTAGCCTGCTCAACTCAGAGAGGGATCTCTCGTGTCACTTGATATTTCTTTGGCAATCGATGGCTAGGTTTAGTTTGTTTTGGGGGTTTTTATAAAGTTGCTGGAAATGAAGGGGAGGGACACTCAGGGCTATGGAGTCAAAATTCTGAAATTGAATGAAAACAATGACTGTCCAGTAGAACTCTTCAGAGGATAAAGGCTAAATGAGGCAATGAATCTGAGTTATAAATTATAGTTTGCAGAGTGTAAGAAGAAGGAGAAAACAAGTAACTGCATTAGAGAATTACTGAAATGAATTCTGAATTAGTTAGGAAGAAAATTACACAGTTTAAATTGCTTCAACCGAGAGCATCATAAGATGAATTATGGACCTTTGACTATCCAATTTAAATTGAAGACATTGTAAATGGAATTAAAGAAAACATGAAATACATACAATGAAAGAAGACAAAACTCATATCACCACCATTAGAATATTTTCATAGAGACTTCAAAAACTTCTGCATATGTATTCAATTCAACTCCAGAAAATTACAATGGAGTTCAGAACAACCAAAAGTATGCCCTTGCACTTCTTCCCACCATTAATACATTCAAAACCTCTGTCATTTATACAATTTCGAGTTCCTTTAATTAGAAAATGATTACAATAGTTGAACTGAAATGTTTCATCTTCTAAAACTGAGTACAATGATTACAAATGACAGTTTTTAGAAAAAATGTTTCACGATCCAATTGTCGATTCCTATGACAGTTCAACTCCTTTCTCTGCCACGTTCTCTTTGAAATGTCACTTATACTCTTTCAAATCTAATTCCATTTATCCATATTCTCATTAAACATTTGGGAATACTGTTTGAATAAAAATAATTCCCAAATATTTTTCTATCCTGTAGAATTAAATTTCCATAATTTGATTCATGCCCGTGGTTTTTAAAACCATTTATTGTTTGCTTCCAATGGTTTTGAAAACCATGTCTTGTTTGCCCAATTTACCATTTCACTGTGAAAAAACATTTACCGTGTCTTGTTTTTTCCAATTTACCGTTTCATTGTGAAAACCATTTACTGGTTTGTTTTTCATGGTTTTGAAAACCATGTCTTGGTTAGCATCCTTGATAAAACATTTTTAATCCTGTTCTTTTACTTCTATAAAACTTTTGGATAAAAAATTATCCAAGTCTTCCTTTCACGTGCATCTTCCCATTTAATTTTTTTCCATGGAAATAAACATTAATCTCTTTAATTTGTAAAATTTGAATTTTACCTCTGTAAAACAATTTCACTGTGAGGAAGAATTTTATTTATTGGAAATTCCATAATTATTATTGAAACACACTCCTTGAAAAATGTCGCACATAAACCATATGATAAATGGTTACATTTGTTATATTATTGAAATGCACTCCTTGAAAAATGCCGCACATAAACCATATGATAAATGGTTGCATTTGTTATATCAGGCTTGGGATGGAGTGGTTTACTCCATACCACTTTTACCCCCGATATTCACCACGTAAGGACACGTCTCCTCGACCAAAAACCATCGATTTACATATCGGCCCACCTTCACATAATTAACCTCCGCGCTAATTCTCCGCCCGATATGTATGTGCGCCCTCCATCCACCCTTTGACTTTTCCACATTATAAATTGAGATTCGTGCCCATGGTTTGACGTGATGCCATAAATTAAATATTGAATCAAATATTAATATAAATATTTTAATATAAACATATTTATATTAATAATAATAAACCTTTTTTTTCTAGTTTCTAAGGACTTTAGGCATATGAGGCTTATCACATGACTTTGTGGATAGGATAAGGGTGCTTAAACTTAATAAAAGGAATATTTGTAATTTTCAATGAGAATATGATAATAAGGGGTAAAAATGAATGAAGTGATGGAACCGAGGAATTTAGATAAGCATTAAGGCTAGATATGGGTTTGGGATATTTCACAATTTTTTGACTCATGGGGGACATGACTATTCTTGATGATTAGTCGAGTGAAGGATTTAGGTGATGGGAGCTTGACGGAGCTGGTGAAAATTTTTTAAAATCCGAGTGTAAAGATAGCGCAAGGACAAGATGCTTTGGAAAAATTAATGAAAATTAGCATGTTATAATATTGGCTCCAAATGGAGATGTTATCCTCCCAGTGAGGTAGAAAAGAACTCGTAGACCCTGTGCCTGATCCATTGGGTTGCTCCCAAAACATGTGTGTGTACCCTGCTCCGACCTGTCACCAGTGTCTGTTGAAAACCAAATTATGCACACTACTCTCAACTAGATACTAAACACTGAATACATCACTAAAATATGATTGTACACACTACTAGAAATCCAAACTCAAAAATGCTTGACCAAAAAGCTTATTCATACCTACCTACCCTAACTGCTAAAATGAACTCCCAATCAAGTGAAATCATAATGCTAATGCAACCATGCCATCATTTTATCCACTGTTTTTTTTTCTTTGCACATGCTTTCTCCAAAGCCTTTTTACTGATAATTCATTCAAAAATTCATCCATAAATCCAAATCTCAAAAAATTAAAAACATTTGGATTGTTTACTGCCTCCAATAAAACTGCAAATGGATCCTTTAAAACATGCACAAAACAACAATTGTGCTTCACCTCTTCCACTGCATTCTTGTTTTCATTTGATTTAACCTGTTGATTTCCACCAAGAGGCTGAAAAATCTACTGAGACTACTAGAAATAACAATCTTTTGAATCAGAAGATAGTGCTGGCTGAAATGAAATCCCGAGTGGAAAGAAATCCATGTCTAACACTGATGTTGATTTACCATCATCTTTATTTCCAAAATGTTATTTGAGCATAGGCTGCAAATCTCAACTGAAATAACCTTCCATCTAATCAACAACATGATCATTAAATGCATGAGAAGGTTGTTGGTCTTCCTCACTGATAACAATTTGCTCATGTAAAATAGTGTCACTGTGAATCCAGCCAGACTTCCCTGCTTCCTTTGTTATCTCATGATTTGCTTTCAACAATTCAAAGGAAGAAAAACATAATGGAAGATAGTTTTCATTTGCAATTTCATTGCTTTCTTCATATTCAACATCATGCCTGGAGGATTTATGTTTTGAAACATTATAAACATTTTGCTTCAACAATTTGAAAGAAGAAACACACAATGGCAAGGTTCTTTCACTTGATTCAAAACCTTATTCATTTTCTTCACTGTTGTCATATGCACATTTTTCAATTTCTTTGGATTGTCGAACACACTCATTTTCAGATTCATCTTCGACCAATGGCTAAAATTTTGAACTGACAAGACCTTCTACATAACAAGTAATAGGGTCATCAAACACATGAGAATATTGCTGCAATTTCTTGTCAATTTGTTCCAGTGAACTAGTGTGATTTAGAATCAACATACATTCCTTTGCTTCAATGATGATCTTATAAATTTTGTTTCAACAATTTAAATGAATAAAAGCATAAAGGAAAAGAATTGCCTTCAGCTAATTCAATACTTGCTTATTTGTAACTATGATATGTACTTTGATTTCTCTCATTACACTGTTGAAAAGGAACATTTTCTGATAGAGAAAATGCAACTGGTTGTTCAAGGAAGTCAACATCATAATCTTCATCATATTCATCATTTATAGGCAAATCAACAACACATGTGATGTCATCTAACAAGGAAAAGATTGGAACATCAACTTGTTCTTCAACACGTTGATTTGCAAATTCATCTTCTTGACTATATACAAATGAATACATAAAACAATCAACCCCATGCTTATCATGGGATGGATCAGAAGCTAAATCAACACCTCCTCTTTCAAGAAGTGGAATATAAGCTTTTGCAAAATCATTAGCATTGGAAACTTCAAGAGGACATATGATATTATCAACTCTCTGCTCAATATGACAATCAACTATTTTATGTTCATATTCACTGTCATGTTCTTTAGCAGCCAACTCCTCATTTTGAATGTGTTTACATGCTTGGATATTGTATTGAATCTCCTAAGAATCATTAAACATTTGCTATAAGGACTTAGGTCTTCTATCTATCAGGAGGAAAGACAAATCTGGATGAAGAGTTGTTGTATAATGGAGCATGGCAGCAACTTCAGTGGGTTGAATTTCTTTGAGCAAATTGTAATAAATATTGGAAAACCATCTACTGAATGTAGAAATAGTTTCACTTCTCTGCCTTTTCAAGGCATAGAACTCTATAAGTTGTAGATCCAAAGCTTTCTTCTTACCCCAAAACTTTAAAAAGACATTCTTCAATTCCTCCCATGAGCTAATTGTCTCTGGTTGCAAATGTTTAAACCAGTCTTTGGTGTCCCCTTTCAAGGATTGAGAGAAGGCCCTCATACAAACATCATCATGGTCAATCTAAAACAAATATATAAAATGCTCAAACCCTTGGATGTGTTTTTCAGCTGTGATGGCATCAGGTTCCACATCAAACGCAGGTAGGTATTTATAGTGCTTTGGAGGAAAATCATGAAGGATGTGAGGTAATTTTAAGGGTCTATATCTATGTTGAATCTTGGAAGGTGTTGGATCAAGTGCAGGAGGTGAAATATCAGCCTTGGTTTCATGAAGCTCATCAAATTGGTTATGGTCATCACATGGATCAGATGGAAAATTTTGATCAAAATCAGTGATACAGTGAGGAGATGTATGTACAAATTTAAGAGGAGGATATACAGTTGCAAGATTCTCATGATCATCATTTGAATGCAGCAGGTAAAGAAAAATTTGTTTAGCATGTTCAGGAAAGGACAAAAGGTAATTAATCACAAAAAATATTATGTCTTGGAAAAAACTCAACTTTAGGTACTTGTTTTCTCCCATGATTTCCTTTCATACCTCTGTCAAGGGATCTCATCTTTCAGTGGAGTCTCTGAATCACATTTTAATCTTGAGTGGAGTCGCCAATAAAATCTTCAAGTTACCGAGTCTTTGGACAGTGGAGTCGCCAGGTGAATGATGTACAGTCTTTCTGTGTCTGAATAATTTTCACCATCAGTACTCAGATCTAAACTTTATTGTTTCTCCTAGGGAATATTTCACCTTTGTTCCTCGGAAACGGTGCCAGAATGTTAGCACTCTGTAAATTTTGTCTAGCTGATAGACAAACAACAGAGGTAGTTGTTTCAACCAACTTTAGAGTTGGGCACTAGCCTTCTCAACTCAGAGAGGGCTCTCTCGTGTCACTTGATATTTCTTTGACAATTGATGGCTAGGTTTAGTTGGTTTTGGGGATTTTTATAAAGTTGTTGGCAAGGAAGGGGAGGGACACTCAGGGCTATGGAGTCAAAATTTTGAAATTGAATGAAAACAATGACTGGCCAGTAGAACTCTCGAGAGGATAAAGGCTAAATGAGGCAATGAATCTAAGTTATAAGTTGTAGTTTGCAGAGTGTAAGAAGAAGGAGAAAAAAAGTAACTGCATCAGAGCATTATTGAAATGAATTCTGAATTAGTTAGGAAGAAAATTACAGAGTTTAAATTGCTCCAGCCGAGAGCATCATAAGATGAATTATGGACCTTTGACTATCCAATTTAAACAGAAGACAGTGTAAATGGAATTAAAGAAAACAGGAAATACATGCAATGAGAGAAGACAAAACTCATATCACCACCATTAAAATCTTTTCATAGAGACTTCAAAAGCTTCTGCATATGTATTCAATTCAGCTCCAAAAAATTACAATGGAGTTCAAAACAACCAGAACTGTGCCCTTACATTTCTGCCCACCATTAATACATTCAGAACCTCTGTCATTTATACAATTTCGAGTTCCTTTAATTATAAACTGATTACAATAGCTGAACTGAAACATTTTAGCTTCTAAAACTGAGTACAATGATTACAAATGTCAGTTTTCAGAAAAATGTTTCACGATCCAATTGTCGATTCTTATGACGCTTCATCTCCTTCCCCTGCCACGTTCTCTTTGAAATGTCACGTATACTCTTTCAAATCTAATTTCATTTATCCATATTCTCATTAAACATTTGGGAATAATATGTTTGAATAAAAATATTTCCCAAATATTTTTCTATCCTGTAGAATTAATTTTTCATAATTTAATTCATGCTCGTGGTTTTTAAAACCATTTATTGCTTGCTTCTCATGGTTTTGAAAACCATGTCTTGTTTTCCCAATTTATCATTTCACTGCGAAAAAACATTTAATGTGTCTTGTTTTTTCCAATTTACTGTTTCACTGTGAAAACCATTTACTACTTTGTTTCCCATGGTTTTGAAAACCATCTCTTGGTTACCATCTTTGGTAAAACATTTTTAATCCTCTTCTTTTACTTCTATAAAACCTTTGGATACAAAACTATCCAAGTCTTCCTTTCATGTGCATCTTCCCATTTAATTATTTTCCATGGAAATAAACATTAATCTCTTTAATTTGTAAAATTTGAATTTTACCTCTGTAAAACAATTTCACCATGAGGAAGAATTTCATTTATTGGAAATTCCATAATTATTATTGAAACGCACTCCTTGAAAAATGTCGCACATAAACCACATGATAAATGGTTGCATTTGTTATATTATTGAAATGCACTCCTTGAAAAATGCCGCACATAAACCATATGATAAATGGTTGCATGTGTTATATTGGGATTGAGATGGAGTGGTTTAATCCACACCACTTTTGCCCCTGATATTCACCATGTAAGGGCACGTATTCCTGACCAAAAACCACAGGTTTATATATTGGCCCGCCTTCACATAATTAACCTCCGCGCTAATTCTCCACCCGATATGTATGTGCGCCCTCCATCCACCCTTTGACTTTTCCACGTTATAATTTGAGATTCGTGCCCATGGTTTGACGTGATGCCATAAATTAAATATTGGATCAAATATTAATATAAATATTTTAATATAAAAATATTATATTAATAATAATAAACCTTTTTTCTAGTTTCTAAGGAATTTGGGCATATGAGGCTTATCACATGACTTTGTGGATAGGATAAGGGTGCTTAAACTTAATAAAAGGAATATTTGTAATTTTCAACAGGAATATGATAATAAGGGTTAAAAATGAATGAAGTGATGGAACTGAGGGATTTAGATAAACATTAAGGCTAGATATGGGTTTGGAATATTTGCCATTTTTTTGACTCATGGGGGACATGAATATTCTCGATGATCAGTCGAGTGAAGGATTTAGGTGATGGGAGCTTGACGGAGCTGGTGATTTTTTTTTTAAATCTGAGTGGAAAGATAGCACAAGGACAAGATGCTTTGGAAAAATTAATGCAAATTAGCATGTGATAACACGTGTGATGTCTTATTAATTTATGGCACGCATCACAAAACTTGGGCCGACATGCATTGGTGGAACTTAAACTGGCGCACATTAGAAAAAATTGATCTGGTGCATGCCTCCTATCACCCACTGCATAGCTATTTGAGTGTGCAAAAAAATGTAATATGCATGCACAACTTCATTTTTGTGCATGTGTGATCTTTACCCAAAAATTTGGGTGCCAATAGGCCCCCACCACTATTACTTGGCTCATCCTCAAGCCACCCTCGAGCCAAGTGTCTCATAGAGCCACCCTCGAGCCAAGTGTCTCATAGAGTGACTGATGCAATGGAAGAAACTGTCTTTAGGAGTTCCTGAATGAACTCTTTGAATTGGATATTAGACTCATTGAGGTTTCTATGAACTTCTTAGGTGAGCTATGAAACCTCATTTGCATCGGTTTTTGTGACCCGAGGGGTTGTCAAGTCTGTTGTTTCCATCTTCTTGTTCAAGGGGGTGGAAACAACATGTGCGTCTCTCAACTGGGTATAAAATATTAAGGCATTATCGATCATAGTAGTAATTAGCTTTGAGATTCTTTGTTGATCAACCCAGATGAAAAAAATCTTCTTAGTTTTGGAAGCAATAGTTTTCATCACAACTTGGCACTTACCAGGAGGTAGAGAAGCCAAGCTACACTTTTGTTGTGCGACCTCAACCTCTGTCGTGTGAAATATATAATCATTGGTACTTCACTCAGGGGGGGTTTGTAAATGATTTCATGAGATGAAGCTACATTCAACCAACCCCAAAATTTCCTTCAATCTCTGTCGGTCATCTAGGATGGCTACTTTATCCATTACAACCTTCTTCTATAGCTCTATCTCCTCTAACATTAATTGTTGAATCCACATGTAGAGTTTTGTATTCTAGGATTCCAAGAGATGAATGTGATCGATAACCACTTTGAGTTTATGTGGTGCAGGTATCTCTGACTATACTTGTTTGGGATTACAAACCCTTGAATAACCTTCGTCCAAGGTAGTGAATATTTTGGCACGACCAGCTAGAGTGTCTTCATACAGCAATTTGGGGAACTGATTGAGGTCCCTCATGTTATAATTGACATGTTTGAGCAATGGGACTTTCTCGAATGTCAATCCTTGAAACCATATTATGCATGGCAACATCGGATCTGGAACTAAATGTTCCTTCATTTCCTTAGACTTTGTTCATTCTTGGGGTTTGCTTGAGGACACTATACCAGATATGGTGACTTTTTTTTGAAAGTATGAAATCCCAAAACCACTCAATAATTCAACCACAAAAATGGCTTCAACCACTGGATAACCAACAAAGTGATGCACTTTGGTTCCCTAATGGACTGCTAAGATAAGAATGGAAGACCTTTTTCAGAAAAGGAGGGGAAGAAATGAGTAAGAATATTACACTCTTCTAAGAGATAATGGAAAAATAATGGCGCACGTTGTTTATCAAGTGTGGAGTTACTTTTTAGTCCCTTTTGTGAGTTGGTTGGTACCATCTTCCATCCTATTCATCAAAGTTGTCGTGTTGAACGCATATTAGTTGTTATAGCCTTAATGTCGAGCTTTCTTCCATCGACCATACTTAACTCCTTCATTATTCTAAATTAGGCAAATCATCCTCTTGTCAACTACATTAATGACCCCATATTTCTAAAATTGGAGGAAATTGTTGCAGTGTAAATGCTTGTTGCATTGACCATTATTACCTCAAATATTTTTCACCGTTGAATCTTTCAGAATGATTATGATCTGTATGGTTCTATACAAGCATGAGGCTTATTCTTTGGGGGTGTTATGCATGATTCGTGTACACCCCTACATTGGTTTACCGTTGGTTAATTGGTTTTCGTGACCCCTATTGTGTCACGATGTTTCTTCACACATGCCCAACTGCTCGGTTTCCACCATGGAGGAACTAGGCTCAACTCATCCAGATCTAGTGGCATCCACTAATTAACCACTACTTCCTTACTTTTGTGCAACTAATATGTTTTCTCAATGGTATTGAGGGGCATTGAATGGGTGGACGTTCTTTCCATGACAACATATTTAATAGTCATCTCCATCCTTCGCACACACACCTCACTTACTTGTCCATTAGAAAATCGAGGGATCAGGGGGACATAGTGTTTTCTTGGCAGTGCACATTGGGCCTTCAAATATCGACTTCACACCCCACACGACTACTTGGATACCTAATTACTTTCGAAAGAATACATATATTGACGGATATCCACCCCTCGCCTGAATCTTCCTCTTAGTGGACCCTCCACGAATACCCATTCTCAAAGATATTCTTGATGCGTAGCCCATCACTGTGTTGGTAGTCCTATTAACACTATATCAAGGTTGTGTATCTGGTGGTGTTGGGAATGTGTTGCATCCAGGAAATAAATTAATCCAATAGGTCCAACCCATTGAACAGGTAGGACCCGAAATATTATTCATGCACTTCAGTGGTAATGCACATGCATATTCTTGTCGAGACTTCATAAAGTTTGTTCTACCACCTCTCCTACATGGCGTCTTTTGAATCAGTATCATATGACTTCATGCTCCTCTGACTCAATTCCCCATATGTTGTGGTATTGACATAATATTCCATGTGCCTCGTGATCTTATTATCTTCCCCTCTATCCTTTGACCCGATATTTCACTATGCTCAAATTTCATCCATGTCTTTTCTCTACCTTGGGTTATCAACCGTACATCAACTTTATCATCCTTTTTCTAATTCTCGTGTGACTTTGCAATCACCATATTGAAATGTGCCTTCTTCTCTTCCCACTTCTTTAATAATTCAAGACAATCCCATGTGACGTGCTCAGGGATATAGAAGCACCCACAGAGAGCAGGCGGTTTGGTACAAAATCTTGACATGTGGTCTATCTCACCACAGTTAAAACAAGTGAGGGGTCTACCTCCCCCTCCTCCATATCCTCATCCTCAACTGCATCCATATATTCCTATAGGACCTCCTTGATATCCATCTCTCTCAACAATTCCACAGTCACCACTCATATGTTCCTCTTGAATCTAGAATACATCATGGTTATGGTCTTGCCTCAGTTGGAGTGACCGACAATTGTTCACATCATGTCCCATGGAATTGAAAAATTCACATAATGGAGTATGATACATCTTCTAATATTTCTCCAGTGTTGGGAAGTAGGGTGGTATATGGCCCCATTTCCTACAAATTTCACACCACTTCGTTTGAGGTCTAGCTGGAAATGGATTTGGTGCACCTGTTTCCATATAGTTTCCATGTGTAGGACATTCATCTCTACGGTGCCCCTCTAACCTACATGTTGTGCACCATACATGAACACACCTGACTTTTTCCTTTTTTGTATCCTGTAATTGCATCATCAAGTTGGCTAGATGATATTGTACCTGCACCAAGCCTCTCGATGTCTCTCCTCCTCCTGGTGTAGCCTCCAGGAGCATTGCAATCTCCACCACTTTTTCCTGAGTAGTCACCTTTTGTTGTGTAAGTGGGACTCAGATATGGGGAATAAACCCTGCAATGAACTATTCTTTGTGTTACGCATCTTGGATATGAAATGTCAGTCTATCCAGAAAAATATTGAACCATTGGTCATAATCCCACACGATTTCTCTCGGTTTCTACTTAATCTCCTTAATCTATATAATGCATTGATATTTTGAATTTGGATTTTAGAATTCCTTAAGTAGTTCTCTCTTAATTTATGTCAGGGACCTCATCTATCCTTCTGGTGTGGTGGCCTTGTACTTCATGTACCACGTCAAGGCTCTGTCCCTAAATATGGTCTCCAGCTATAAAATCTTTGATGCCTCATATGTGATCCTCTTCATAGACCATATCACCTCATAGGTGAACCAATGTTGTTATGCATCATCTCTACCCATCCCATGGAACACATGAAACCTAAGGGTACTACCCTAATTCGCCATCCTCAATCCTGAACTGTGTCCTCCTAACTGATTGTTGGGTGTCAGGGATCTTGGTACTGATATTATTCTTGGAGAAGTAGCACTAAATTCATCTTCTTCTTCACTCATCAATTCTCTTCTCTCCTTTCTTGCTCTTGCTTCTACTCCAACCACCTCACTATTTGTTGTTCTTTTTTCTTCTCTACAAATGCACAAAGGGGGTGGTTCAAGGGGTGGTAACTCCATCTTATTCTAACATTTCTTGTGAGGAAACCCAAAGAGTTTCCCACATGCAATCACGCAATACCATCCACTATCGCTAACTCTTCTCCCCCTCTTCTCTGGGGTCCTTCATCTTCCTCTCCTACCTTTTCAGCTCTACTATGTTCCTCATCTTCCTTCGAGGTTGTAGCACTCCATAACAGACAAGGATTTCAGACTTCATCTTATGGACCCCTACTACCACAACTACTAGTATCTCCACTAGATACCCTATTCTCAACACCATGCCTCTTCGCAGTCCTATCCTCATCTTTGATCCTCTATGGAATAACACACTGTCATGCACTTCCCCCTGGTGCAGTATCCTTCCTCTTCATTTTATGCCTGGTCCTCATCACACACCCCTTTCTATCTTCCTTTTGCTTCTTTGTTTTTCTCTCCTCCTTGGCTCAAATCTTCTTACGTATCTTTCAACTCTCTCTTTCCTCTACTCTTCTAGGTCCATCCTATTCCTCACCTCATTTCAAAAACTTTTGGATCCTCCTAAATGGATCCATCTCCTATTTCCCTCCATCTTTTCAACCCCCCTAAGCCCTAGGGGATTCTACTTGGTCATCCTGTTGAGCTCCATGTGCATTAGCCCCTTCTTGACTAACAACATCTTTATCCATAGTGGGATTTCTTCTAGCAAAATTTCCCTAGGAAATTTCGTGAACTTTCTCTCAGCCTCGCTGAAAGAATTAGTGTACTTGACAACAAACTCAATTATATACCCATCCTTCACTCAAGAAAACCAAAAATCAATGGCTTGAATCCACTTATTATCCAATATCTTCAACCTATCAATCATGAACTGATCCTGGACCAATGGTTCTTGTGGCCTCAAAGCAGTATTAGTAGCGGTCTACTCTCTTACACAATTTCCCAATATTACATTACATAGTGCCATGCCCTTTCTTCAAACTCTACAGATATGATAGACCCATAATGCCAACCAGAGCCATTACAAAAACACAGGCTCAAAACAAGCTCAAGGACATTGACAACAACCATCACTAGCTACCCAATTGGATATATAACATGACTAACAACAACCTTCTTTATGTTGTCATTTCTCCCTCTTATTTTCTTCTCAGCTCTGGTGCTCTGGCGATCTGGAACTTTCCATTCTTCCCCACTCACTCCTCTGACTGCCAATCCCGCATGATTTTGTCACCCACATGCATTCCATGTAGCTATTTGGAATCGTGGAAATATTAACTACTTTTCCAACTCATCGCCTTACTACTCCACAATCTCTCGTGCTACGTGAAGAAATCGTTCAGGAAGATTTCCCAAAGATTCTTTTTCTTTATTTCGGTGTGCATGTGATGTCTTCTTAATTTTTGGTGTGCATCACAAAACTTGAGCCGATATGCATTGGAGGAACTTGAACTAGCACACATTAGCAAAACTTGATCTAGCAAGCCCACCTCATGTCACCCACCATGCAGTTTTCTGAGTGTGTTCAAAACTGGAATAGGCATGCACAACTTCATTTGTGTATGCATGTGATCTGTGCCCAACACTTTGGGTGCCAACAAAGTAATGTGATGTTGAAAGAATTAAAATATTGTGAAAAATATTCATATCAATAAGTATGAAATACTTCTGGGTTTATGTAAACTTTTGAGCAAAAGATGAGTCTAGCTAGGCTCCAATAAAATCATAAAAATCATCATGGTGGTTCAAAAATGTTTGAAAATAATTATGAGGTGAGTGACATACCTGATCAGGATATTTGATTGGTTGGTTTGTAATGGTGATCATTGAAAATGATTATTTTCCTAATGCATCACTCCTCTCTCTGTTCACGATAATTGGCTACAGGTCTCATATTGTTTCCTCCAGAGGTTTTGAATATTCATTATGTGCTCCCTTACCCGTGTCTCTTATGATAATATCTCAATCCATATGATCAATAACCACATGCTAATAATGGTCAACAAATTGTATCAATTTTCTTGAATCCACTTCTGGAAAAGATGTGTTATCGTCAAACAAAGGGCCAACAAAATAAATTTTTATTTTATTTGATTCTTAGGCCGCAACTTGTAGGTTTTAGATGCACAAAGAATTTTCAAATTTTTGTGTCTCGTATGAGCTATCTCCATGAGTGTATCTTTTGTTAATAAGAGTTGTAACATCTTCCCTTTTTCCTTCCAAGAATATTGGTGATTAGCGAATTTGAATTGATGTTCTTTGTAAAGACATGTCTTTAGTGTTTGTGAGCAATGAATTGCTAGCACCCTTCATTACATTCTCATAACCAAAGTGAAGAGACATAACTAGAGGATGACTTTGTGAACTTTCATCTAGAGTAAAGTATTCAAATAGATCCAGTTATAGAGTATAAAAGTATTCAGAATCCAAGAGACAGAGCCTCCAAGTATTTTCAGCAAAGAGGGTTTGTATTTCCAACCATACATTCTATTTTATCTGACCATGAGAATATGTGAAAGGGTTCATATTATAAAGAAACATCCTTCATTTCGGAGCAGACTAAGGTTTGAGCATTCGTAAATTTTGATGGAAATTCCCATGTTTTTGCAACAAGGAGCTGGTTAAAATTAATGCCTTGTTTTGTATATTTTGCTTGCTCAAAATTTTCAATAGAGGATGATGGAATTGCACCTATTGAGATCAAACCATGAACCAAGATTTTAGTAGTTTGGATTTTATTCTCACTAGTGATTATATGTGTAAATTCCTCCTTTGAAAACGTTCCCTCTTGTTGTTGTTTGAAAACAGATTTCAGACCAAATGAGGATTGATAATGAACAAGCTTCATATTTTTTTCACATGCCCCATTTAGTTTAATAACATGTTCATGCTCAACATTTATATTCTCACAAACAATTTGAGTTTCTTAAACTCTGATAACTTGTCTTCGATAGGTACTTGTTTTCAGACTCAATGCAAGTAGAAAGAGGGGAATGAGACATCTACAAATCCTCTATCAATGAAGCCTCCTCAACATGGTTGAATAGGAATGTTTGAAAATCATGAAGCTCTAAGACCGTAGTAGCATCATGGATGATATTATCTATAGATTCACTTTGGTACACTTTCCCTACTTGCTTAAAGAGGATGTCAAGGTTTCTCAATTCAAAGCCATCATCTTGATAATTTTCAAAGGTTATGGTGTCCACACGTTTTAAAATTTATTTACAAGAGGATGGATTAGAGGTCGTATTATCTCATTAGTTCTTTGTTTCTATGGTTCCTTCTTGATTGCCTTTTTCATCAAAGGGTGATGTTTCTAGTTTAAGGGGTTTTGGTAGAGGATATTCTTGATAACTTGAATCTTTCTCCATATTCGTCAACAACTCTTATTCTTCATGAATAGAAAGGAGATAAAAATACCAGGTAAGGAATTATAGACTAGAGGGTTCGTCACTTTCATGAAATCCATAATAAATATGCACAACCCTCAACATGAAATCATCATCAAGTTCATCTTTCTTTTTTCAAACTTTATCGAGTTTACAACAAAATTGATCATAGTTATAGTTATCACGTGCAGCTATGAAATATTTCATAAACAGTTTCCAACGATGAATCAATTTAGTTGGTAATTACTTATACCAATCCCAAATTCCTCCTTCCAAAGTGAGGCTAAATAAAATTCATAGATCATTTTCTTGAAAACAATTGAGAGATTGGCGTGCAAGGTTAAATATACTAAGATACCTAAACATAGAAGTTTCCCCTTCACCGTCAAATTTAGTTTCATAGAAGATATATATTGTTTTTTATGGGATAGCATGTAGTGTTGTTTGAAGATTAAAAGCATGATCACATACAGGGATATGGAAATGAGCCATGGGTTATTAATTCATTTCAGAACAAATGACTCCACACAGGTCGACTTGTCGTCTTGTCCTCCTTCTAGCACTAATTCTATTGGCAAGTTGAGACGTCTCGCTCCGGTTCATCCTAGTGAGAAGTCTCGATTAGGCCACTCCCTATTTGGTGGAGGGAACCCATATGGATTCTCTCCCAATAGCCATTATTTATTTGGGGTTTACCAGTTATGGCCCAATCCACCATTTGCGGTTTTCTAATATAATAAAATGAAAAGCAACTAATTTAAGATGCATGAATGCAAATGCAGGAATCCAAATATACTAATAGAATTGGTGAAGCAAACACAAAACCAAACATATCACCACAATTATATTGAGTAATAAGTTGATTGTGAAAATAAAAGTAGGAGTATGGGTAAATAGTTGCAAAACCTAAAATAGTCTAATATTAAACAACTAGTTAATAACTCTATGCCTACATGTTTAGATAAACATTTCCAAAAAACATAGATAAGAATGCAAAATCTAAACATGAGATAGTCTACAATGTAAAGGGAATTCTTACAATAACCCCATTGCTCAACAGATACATGGGAATAATCCACGACATATGCAACATAAGAATCAAATCTCTCTACAAAACGCTTGGCCAAAGGTGGCTTCTCCTCATCAAAAATTTCAGCATAAGTACATGAAAGATTCAAGAGCCAAAACCCCTTTCTCCTTTGAGTTTCTAACATTTATAGCCATTTAGAAAATAACTTCCCTCTCTTGGCCTCATGGCCAAGTGCAAATGTTAGTTTTAATCAAGAAACTACTCCTCTCTGCTATAGTGGGAAAACCCCCCTACGGACTAGACTAGGGTTCTAAAGTGCAGGCAGAACTAACCGTCTAAATTCTCCTACTTTTAACAACTATCCCAACAATACTTCACATTCATATATAAAGTACAAAATATAGGGATCCGATAGTCTTACCTTAAACTCCATGTTCGGTGTCGATCCCAATGCGTTTGGTCGCTTCTCGACTGCAAATATCCTCCCAAGGTTGACCTACATTCACCAAAATACAAACAGGAAACTGCGAACAAGCATTCTATATATGGATTAATGGGTTAGATGTCATAACGAAATGTAAATTGTACATAGAGATAAAACACATCATATGGCGGGACGACAAAAGTACTTATTTATATTAATCTCATAATGTCACTTACAAAACGAGATCGACGACTGCTCCTCGAACCCGGTCCTGGGCTCCTCTTCACCAAGCTCCAACTTCTTCCATGTATCATTATTCTCTCACACTTCTCTCTAGAGAATAGGCATAGGTTTATGGATGAGTAAAAAGGGGAAAGAATGGGGAATTTTGGCTCAAACTCACAATGTGGCTGCAAATTCTTGGGGCAAGGGGAGATTAGGAAATGGACAGAGTTTCACTTCTTTCATGCTTCTCTTTAGAATGGGACCCCAACACATTATTTTATGTGCCAAAAAGATATTTATTCGGTTGGGTGACAGGCTATGGGCAGTCAATTGGTTAGGAAACTACCCAAAAGCCCGTATTCCCTTGCAACTTTTGTGGGTATACGCGGGTTGTAATGGTGTAGCTAGCGTACGCACATGGGTAGTAATAGTGCAACTAGCGTACATACGCAAGCAATAGTGGTGTAGGGTACGTACATATTCAAAATTTTGGTTTTTAAGAAGAGTTATTCAGTATTGGCTTGGAAAAAATAGTAAGTAAGATGGACTACTGCTAGGTATGCATGTCTGGTGAAAATTAGGGTTATAACAAATGCCCCCTAATGCGTGAGGTCAGAAGAGCATCTGATGGCTTAAATACATTACAAATATTTACCAACATACGAAGCAAGTGAGCCCGAGACTAGAGTTCGGGAGGTGCCATCTTCAAAATAACAATTGTCTCACCAAGGTGTGCATACCCATGCTCGGGATGAAACAAATCATGGCTACCAATCAAATACACTATAGATCCATGTCATATAACTATATAAAGTGTAGCCGCGAACAGTACACAGTGGATATACATCTGAAAATCAAAATATATACATGAATAATATCCATCTTCAAGAAGTTAACGACGCATGATGGTTAGAGATGAGGTCTTCAAAGCTCGAGAAACAACTTCAAGATCTTCTAAAATCATGTAGGAATGTAATGTGAGTGTACATGTCACTACCCAAAGGTCTTCGATGGCTTATCGAGGAATAGATAAGAGGATCTTGGTGATCAGGTAGAGAAATTCATTGATTTTGAACAAAGACTTTGATTGAAATTTCAGGATGGTCGGGCATGAGGACAAGAGAAAAATTTCGGAAGGGATGACTCAAGTTGGGTAAAAATTCCCTTGGACAATAACACAGTGAAATATGAGACTCAGACAACATGACATTGACATAATTTTATGATGCAGGAGGCAACACAAACTCTCCATATGTTTGGAAGAATAACCAAACGAAGGAGGACACAACTCAATGTTACGAGAACAACTCCCTAAGGTCATATTAAATCCCAGATCTTGATGAACAAATGGAAGGATGTGCTTTGTCCAAGGGTGACTCATTGTGCTTCCATAAAAAGAAAATAATTTTCCCATCCTCTTTTTGGGGTATATTTGATTTGTTTTTGTCTTTTTCAATATTTTGAAAGCTTGAAAAAAAATAAAATAATGCTACATTACAAAGGAGGAATGAGTGTCGAAAACATACTAGTTCCAAGCGCAAGGAACACACTGATGCTCTGAGCAAGGAAACATGTGTAGGAAAAAGACACTCGGGAAAATTCTTCCATGGCTCAAGGTGTCAAGACGCAGAGGCAAAGTGTTGTAAGGCTTGTGTATAAGGCATGCTTCAAAGGTTCAGTTGAGAGCCACATGGATCTGGCATTAGGCCAAATATGCAAGAATGCAAATGCAATTAACAAGACACAATGATAACATACTTCAATGTAATTTTAAACAAGCCCATAGAAGGTAAGCTCGGTGGTTTTTCATTTTTAGAGAGTCTGAAAAAGCACAAAAGAAGACTCCACTGGGGTACCTTTTTCGAAGACAGTCTAGTTGGTTCGAAAAAGGGATAAATTAGCACCAAAAAGATGTCTATTCAAAACCATTTTAACGAATTTGATAAAGACAAGATCACTCGGCAATCTTTTCAATTTTAAGGAGACTGAAAAGAGCTTAACTATGGACTCGTTGCCTTTTTCTAAATTTAGTCTCCTTGGCCTAAAAAAGGTGAAATTTACTGAGGAGAACTCTCCCGACGAGATGAATCCCCCAAGGTGTACCTTTTTCCTCCTTAATATACATGCCAAAAAAAGGGATAAACTCATGCCAATAGATGTTTTTCTGAACCAATTAACGAGTGTGAAAGAACAAGGTCACTTGACGATATTTTCAATTTGAATGAGTCTGAAAAGAGCTTAAATATGGACTTCGTAATGGATGTTCTTTTGGACCGGTTTAACGAGTGTGAAGAAACAAGCTCACTCGACGATCTTTTCACTTTTAGGGAGTCAAAAAAGAGCTTAACTATGGACTTTGTGGGGGTTCCTTTTTCGTAAATTTAGTCCCTCGGGCCCGAAAAAGGGTTAAACTTATACCTGAGAATACTCTTCTAGAGAACCGAAGTTCCTAGAGTATACCTTTGTTCATACAATTGACCATCCCGACCAAAAAAGGGGTAAAATACCACCAAACAGACGTGCCTTAAAATTTTAGTTTGGTGAGCGTGAAGGGAAACAAGATCGCTCAAAAATATTTTCATGTTTAGAGGGTCTAAAAAGGGCTTAAAAGAAGACCCATTTGTTTTTTGGGAGCCCCGAGGGTGAGTCCAAGAGTGATAATATATCAGACATGTGAAGGCTCAAACTTGTAATCAAGACAAGACTAAAAGGATTCCCGATCCTATAGCCATTAACAACGGCATGGACACCAAAATGCAACCAGGATCTACCTAGGGCATCCATGTGAGGGTAGGCTCTACCACTAAATTAAGACACTTCTAGAGAAGAAATGACGGTTCTGTGTCACAATTCAGTGGGGTCGATCCTATGGTAAAGAGAAAAAGACAACGAAGTGCAACAAGTGGAGGTGGAATCCTAACTTAAATGCACAAAGTTGGAAAAAATGACTTTTCACGAAAGGACCATAAAAGTGCCCCAACTCCCAAAAATTTCTCTGAACCAAAAGTAAAGTGTATCGTAACATCCAATGAGAAACTCAAGAACCACATTACATGATTTTCAAGCCAGAAAAAATGACAACGGGGGTCAAAAAATGACAAAAAGGGCCAAAAAAGTCTATAAATAGAAGCTGGTAGCTCATTATCACCATTGCAAATTGAGAATTGACCAAAAAGACAAAAAACATCCCTTTGTGAAAGAAGTTGATTCTGAGAGCTTCAGTGGACGAAACAAACTTCCACTTGGACCAAGTAAGTACAATATAGTCCCTCTTGCATTCCCAATTTTTGTTTTTTCATTTCTTTTTGTTTTTTGGAGGGGTGCACACCTTTAAAAAGTTCAACCCTGTGTGTACGTGGGTTGTCCAAGCACAGCTTGCATATGCAAGTGGGCAGTGAAAATTCTTCCTGCGTTCATACACGACTGTCCTCAATACAACCCGCGTACATCCTCCAACATATGAAAAATTTTAAAAAATGCATCATTTGACTCTCCTTTGAACTTGTCATTTTGTAGGATGTATGTCCATTGGAGAGAGAGAGAGCATGAGGACATTGATTCAATGGTCAAGGAAGACCACGTTGTTGTCGCCGCATTAAAGCAATGCAGGTTGTGGAAATTGTTTCAGTGTCCACTCATGCGGGCACAACCCAGGCTATTGAATTCCTTGGTGGATTACTGACACCCAGATGCAGAGGATTTTATGCTCAAGGGATAGTTGTTGACTCCAACGATTAAAGATATTTATTTTCTGACTGGCCTCTCGAGGAGAGGGGAACCAGTCAACCTTCATGCTTTTCCTTCTAGGCCTCACAACATTTCCGAGTTGATCAAACAACACTGTGAGATTGGAATAGATAAAGTGGGTTCCCAAGTACCAATCCACAAAATCACCAACCTATCACTGTAAGTGATAGTTTTACTTATTGGGCCGATCACTGGATCCTCGGCTTTACATCAGGCCTTCTGGGCACACATGCATTGCGTAGTACAATGCTTAAATTCACAAGTGTTCGATTGGAGTACAACCATGCTAGAGTNTCATAAAGTGTCGTGGGCGGAACAACAAGAAATTCAGGTTCGTGATTGTTCTTTGCTCTTTCTTCTTCGAGAGGGTACCTAGTCTTAGTCCCCAAGAGACTATATGGGGGCACGTGGCCTCCTTCCCAACAATGTGCAGGTGGGAAACATTGTTTCCACAACAAGGGGGAGGGAGGACCATCGAGGCCTTCAATGATACATTTTTTGACTAGTGGTCTCGGCAGATTCTAGCTATAGAGGACTACCCCTATGTCGGGATCAATTTCTCTAGAGACCCCGACATGCTTGTACCTCCTAGAGAGGAGCGAGGAGAATTAGGTATGTTTTTCTTTAAAAGTTTTTTAATTTTTATTTCTTTTATATATATCATTTTTTATGTGTACCAGAGCACCTGACAACTATGTATCTCTTATGTACAGATGTGGGACCAATGCATCCAGCTACTTTTGTGTGGAGCAGGCGCCATCCACGACCAGAAGCAGCAGCAGCAGCTGTCGTACCAGTAGTAGCAGCGGGTGTACCTCCTGTTAACTCCCAAAACGAAACCGTCCTTTCGGCCGAATTTTGGTGGGATATCATAGCTTTCAGTAGTAGCTTCAAGTCATTTTTGAGTTTTTTCAATTCAGAAAAATTTTGGTTTCTTGGTGTGTCCTAGGAAATAATCAAAAATAAAGTCTTCTATTTCGAAAATGTGACGGTTTGCTTTCAACAGCTAACCTTATGTAAAACAACCTATTGTGTGCTGTGGGAAGCGCTAGCTTTCAACAGCTAACATCGTTTTTTCGTCAGTTCAAGGTGTTGTGGAAAGTAACGAGGCGCGAGAAGCT
>JASDQU010032265.1:0-22053 GCA_032191745.1 Picea mariana | reverse complement strand
GTATGACTAGATGATTAGAGTTACTAAACCCATTTTGTGAATCCCATAGGTGCTACAAGTGAATAAATTTTGGTTTGGTATGAACATGGACAATAAATTTATGCGGCCATGAGGGACTAATGTTGATAAATTCCATGCCATTTCTTTGGCCTATTACTTGATAGAATCATCTTTTGATAAATTCCATGCCATTTCTTTGCCCCATTTCCAATTGCAACAACCAATCATCTCTGCCTTTTTTGAAGCTTGATCCAACCGATGATTTTCTCTGGGATCTTGTAGAATTTGGCAACCGGAATGAACTGGTCAGTGTTGAAGAAACCTTATGTGCCTTTTATGAACTTGAGAAAAATAATGCCTCGCCTCTTTTCAACAATATATTTTTTTTTTAAGTATTCAGGTCCGTCGGTCTTCCGACTACTACAGGTCAGACTTCTGACGGGAAATGCTCCCAGCAAAGCGTCGGAACTACAACACGCTCATTGGTCGCGTCGGTGGGATAGCGTCGGAATATTCGTCGGTAGACCAACAGACGTCGTCGGTAGTTTTCCGGTTGTCCTTTGAAATTAAATTTTTAAAGGCCGTCAGTTGTCAGACGTTAGGGGGGTCGAAATATCGACGATATTCCAACATCAAAAAAACCACGGGAGATTTTTTGACGCCTGTTGATCCCTCATAAGCGGCAGTTGAGCGACTTCAAACGTCGAGGGTATGACAATAGGGCATCAAAAATTCTGTCCATTTATAGTAGTGTACAATTTTTCCCCCGGCCATATTAATCAACATGGGCTCTTTCCTCCAATCATATTGTCTCACTAGCCTAATTCAAATTTATACAGTTACTTCACAATTTTTGGGGATTAAAACCGAGGATGTTACATTCCCCACCCCCTTATTTTTGCATTGTCCTTAGTGCATGAAACCATATAGTGTACATACAATTACAATGCTAGGCTCTTCAACCTTTAATCAATATATAGGCTCTCTGACCTAACATCACATAGGTATTCCAACCTAAATATAAATACATAGGCACTCTGACCTCAAAAACTATAAATACATAGGCACTCTGACCCCAAAACATAGATACATAGGAACTCCAGCCCCCAAACATAGATACATAACCCATTGGCATTCTCCTACAACTATCCTGATTTCCACCAACCTACCCAACCCGAGGAATGTACCCCCTTCATTGCTCTCAGTACATCGATTTGTACCATTATTTTATCAATGCAGACCCAAGGAATGTGCCCCCTTCATTGTCCTTAGTCCATCGGGATACACCATTCATTTATCAAGATATTTCAAGCATAGGTGACCAAGAATCTCACTATTGGTAACTCAAGGGAAGTTGTTGCTAGGAAAGCTACTAGTACAATAACCAACAACAACATCGATGCTACAGTGCAACTCACACATGAGTTCACTCTTCAGGATTAACAACTTGGTTATTTGACAGTGCAACTCCCACACAAGAGTTCACTCTTTAGGCCTCACAACCTGGTTCTTATGCAAACTTGACAACTTGCTTCTTCTACAAGCCTGACAACTTGCTTCTTCTACAAGCCTGAAAACTTGCTTCTTCTACAAGCCTGAAAACTTGCTTCTTTTTGTCGTACTCAACTTCTAAGATCATGAATCCCTTTCACTGTTAAACGGTTTCTTAGGTGATCCATCATTTTCCAATGTGTTCTTACGCAGATGAATGCCAACTTGCTGCTATAACTCCACTAGCAATCTGTAACCTGTGGAAATCATCCCATTTGCATCATATGCATGCAGGTAATATGAGACATCATCTTAAAATTTTTAATTCTAATCTTCAAATATGTTTTATACATGAGAACAAATTTTCCAAACATGAGTTTTCTGCTCATTATATTTGGCTCTTGCAGTTGTAACTATCAGTCTTCCTTGTGAGATTACGTCCTTGCCATATCAAAGACCACTCTACCTACAAATTTTCTTAATTTTTACTCAGCCAAACAAATTGTTAGCATACCATAACAATTTCTAATTATATTTTTTTCTCAAATCTATTTTACACAGGAAAATAAAATTTTCATGCACGAGTTTTCTACTCATTATGTTGGGCTCTTGCAGCAACATGCATTGGTATCATTTATGGGATTACATCCCTGTCATATCCAAGACCATTCTCCCTTCAATTTTTTCAACTTTAGTGCAACCAAACATATTGTTAGAAATTTTAAATTATAAATTTCAAAACTGTTTTATATAGGAAAAATAAAATTTCCCAAGCATGAGATTTCCTGCTAATTATATTTGTTTCACACAACAACAAGCATTAGTATTCTTTATGGGATTACATCCAAGCCATATCAAATACCATCCTTCCTACATTTTTCTCAACTCTAATGCAATCAAACATATTGTTAGCATTCATGCACATTTACAACAGTTCATGAAATGATCCCAGATTTGTATTTTACCAACATTTCAATCATTTCCATCCCTTATTCACATTAAAAATGGCATTCAACCAATAATCATATTATTTAGAATGAAACTATCATTCATTGTACATGCATTATTAGCACACCAAGTTTTTCATAATGCAATCAAACATTACCTATAATTAAAGCTAATGTGCCCATAACCATGGCCACGTTTATATAATGCATCCTTGCATTGAATCTGGAATACCACATATCTATGTCATGTATTCAACCATGGTGAGTTGGAAGGTCTGGCCAACATCTCAACACATGATTCAAACTCTTCCCCATTTATTTGCCCGACCATTTGGATACCTTCCTCTTCAACCCACACACAACACTAGGAATGTAATTTTCTTAGTGTTCTCTTGTGTCGGCAAAGAGGTTGCAATCCAAAATTGGTTATACAAGGGAAACCATTATGCACTTGGAAGGAGCTATAGCCTTTCCATTTCCAACCACATCATGGCCTCATACATGACCATTTTTTATGTCATTCATTGTTATAACAGGAGTAATGTCCCCTAACTTTACTTGGTTATAATATCATAACCAACATAACACCATATGCAATTAAATTCATCATAAATTCATTCAAGCATCAATAAGTTTGTATACTCAAGTCCCTTTGCCTTTAAATCAATCTCAAATATTGAAAATATAGCTAATGGAATTCTTACCTCAATTCCCTTTAGCATTTATGCATCATAAACACCCTCAATGCATACCTCCATGGTTGTTATTACACTAATTGGTGCTACAAACTCAACTGATATCTTGTAGAAGCTTGCAGGATCCTTTTGGTTGACCTCTTTATCATCATTTTACCATCCTCATTTGTCTTCGCATGGATGTTTGTCTTATGCAACAACATCATCAACCTCTTCAACCATGCTATAATCAATTTCCTAGGTACATAATCCATCATTAGTCTTATTCAAATATCATAACATTATCAATTCATATATATATATATCAACAGACGTATGTTAGTCTACAAGCATGCTACAAACACATCAATCATGTCCATATGCGCAAATACACATCAATATGCATTAAGCATTAAATCTTATTATGCCCACTTCATACACATGCATTCTATTTTTATCATATGCATCATGCATCACTTCTTTCATGCACTCCAGTGCATATTTATTTTAGTTTATTTATTTTGTTTCTTTGTGTTCTTCTCGTCTTTTCATCACTGATCCCTATTTCGAACCTTCTAGCTAAGCCCCAACTTGGCCATTATGAATTTACAGCCACTAGATCCACTAGTGTCGCCATCTCACAACTATTTCCTTTTTGTAGAGAATCTTGTCCCAATATATTTCGCTGAAACCCTCAATATTCCTAGTGTTGTAACATGCACTACTCCAGCTGAATATTAACATTGCAATCAAATTAACCACTCCCAATTTCATTAACCAAACCAGTCTTGAAATACCATTCTAATTTATTTTCATTTCAACGTTATGAAATGTTTCTTTATGTTCTTTTTTCCAATACCCTTTTCTTTCCATGGCTTTGTTCTACTTAAATACCTCTCTTCATTTCATTGAGTGATTCACTGCTTGGTAACTCAAGACCATTCTGCTCCAAATGGAATGCTACACTCCTCCATTTTCTCATGTACCATGATTTCACTACACGCTCTTATAATAGAGGAAACGTTCTCGCTCTAAATACTTTTAGACACAAGTAGATAAGTCATATCTTAACAATTTCTTTTTTATTGAAACAAGCTTTGCCACCTTCACCATATCTCTAATTTCAAGGCTACAGAGTCCTCCCTTAACTCCCAGTGCATGAAAATGACATTCTTCACTTATTGGCTTCATGTTTTATGTGATAATATCTATGCATTTTCCCTTGCAATCCATTCAAACTCTGTAGAAACTAAATACCAATCTTGGATCTATTATTATGAGTGTTTTTTCAACCTTTCAATACCTATTCTATATCCCTTCACTCCACTCTTTATCTCTTTGTTTCCTCAAACAAGTGTACAAGCCTGACCTGCTTCCTTGTACAATTTGGATAATTCCTTTTAGGTTCCATCTCTTTTGCATGCCATGTCAAGCATAAAACCATTTTCTTCCCCGTGTGTCCTCTTAGGAATTTCCTTTCTGAAGACCACTTCCCTATATGTGTTCTTCTTGATTTTCCATCTCCTTCTACCTTGGATATACATTTAGTACCCTCGAAATGTACTTATCATTCTCTATATGCATCAACGATTCCCTTTCATTCTTGTCATAGTTCTTTGAGTGTTGCAATATACTCCAATTAGCTTGACATCCAATCATGACACATTTTTCTACTTATCTCAACTATTCATGGAATTTGTCAAATTTGGAAATCCAATTAGTTTTAATGGATTACCTCTCAGTGGAGTCTAGTTGCTTCCATCTATAACAAATCTGCACATAATGTATTTTTCACTCTCTCATCCATCGAGTGATTTACACTTGTACCATGTTTCCACTGAGCATTATAACAAAGGGTATGCACTACTCTAATTATTCATAGAATAATTCCTGGAGACATTGCACCTTACCTTCACATATGCATTATTTTCCAATTTAAAAATTTTATTGGAGGCTTCCATATTGCTTATTGAACTCAAAAGTCTAATTCCTACAAATTCTTAAAGAAACCAATGCATATTTTGAAAATATGCACATGCCTTATTCCTCATCCTTCTAGGCTCTCTTTTCATTTTCATATTTTCTCCTGAATTCTAATCTGGATATATTATGTAATCTCATTGACTCTTGTAAAATTCTCCTCCATTGAGGCTATAGGTCCTTTATCAACCCATTTTCTGAAGAATTGTCCCTGCCTTTTTCTCATATATGTAGACCTAATTATGAACCTTCCATGTTCCATATGTAACCTTAATCTTATGAGAAATGTGCATACAACAACATTTGATAGCTAAAAATTATAATTTACAATTATGGAAACATATGCACATATTTTCCCTTTAAGGTTAGTAGTCATCTTCCTTCTGATTTGAGTGTAAACGTTTCTAATAAAAATAGTCTTTTGGGTCAATATATGGATTCTCCTCCTCAATACCTTTCCATCGAATATTTATTTTCCCAATTCTAAGTTCCAAGCATAAAGTTATGGTTTTCAAAAGTTTTGACCATTTTCCCTTTTTCAACCCTACAAGCTACATGTGTCCTCTTTCTCTCCAAATGCATTTTCAAATACCCAGAACTCAAATTTGGCTCCATGGATGACTTCTACATTCCATGATATTTACGTATACTACTCCTGGGCCCCAAACTGACTCCTGAGCCAGGAGTTATTCCCTCTAAAATAAATCTAGTACTAAATTTTACCCTTGCTTGTTTTGGTTATAACTCCTTCATACAAGATTTGTTTGATGAACAATTTAGCTTAATGGAAATCTCTCTCTGAGCTCTATCATTTTAGAAGTAGAGATTGTGTGTCCTAGAAGGACTCACAACTTCCTACAAAATTGATTTTCTAAAAACATTGTTTAGGCCCTAAAAAATGCCCTTGAAGATGAAGACCTCCGAAGACTAGAATTTTCATGGGAAAAATCATTAATTTACTAATGTAGTGGTCTCTAGATCCAAACCATTGCTCTCAAAATCGGGATCAATCCTGATCATTCATCTTCCTATCCTTTCCAAGTTGTAGCTAAACCTTTGTAGGCTTGTCGGAAGCTCTTTCTCGGACTCTTCCCATCGAAAGTCCAAATTTTTGTTATGTGGATGTCTCTGAAATTTGCAGTCTGAAACACTATAGGACTCTTCTCGTTGGGAATCTTCCACGCGAAAAAAATATTTCCTTGCTTGACGACCCCTCTGAAAACTGAACTCTAATAGCCTATCGGGCTTGCTCTGTTAGACTTCCTCCATCGAAAACCTCCTTCCCGAATGAACCTTCCAACGACCCTCTTCCGAAGGCTCTCGGGAACCATTCTTCTCAAATCCATGCACTCAACTGCCACATGGAATTCTCTGATTCAACCACTCTTGATGACATGTCCTATGACATGACATGTTGATGTGACAACTTACGTGGCATTCTCTTTCACCCTCATCCCTTCCAAGGAAACATGTTAGACTGATAGATTAAACAGTCAGCAATCAGGCCTGTTCAACGACCATGATCATCTCGGGCTCCCAAAACTGTGCACTGGTTACCTTGGTCAGAATGACTTTTTCGGATTCGAAACGCACCCAACCTTCTGAACGAGCTCTCCTGAAAACATGTTTCCAAAAGAAAATCTCTGTGAGATCTAACGACTAAGAATGACCCTGATTGATCTGACGATTCTCGTTCTTTCCGGCTTGTGTCATCAGACTCCTCCCTTATGCTTTGGGGGAAAATCCCCCTAGTCAAGGTCTAGTGGCTAGGCAGATAAATGACACCTTAAAAGATAGAATTAACTCCATTGCTTTCAAATCTAACAAGACCTAATGATAATTAGGGAAAGGGAAAGAAATTCAAGGTAAGAAACTTAAATCCTTTCATTTGTAGTAGATCCTTTCCATTCACTATTATCTCCTAAATTGCAGGCCTCCTCCCAAAGCTATCCTGAAACAATTTCAAAGAACAATATACAATATCATATATATAATCATCAAGATCATTCAAAGGCCTAAATACTCATGAAAGCAATTACAAACATAAACATAAAGACACATAGATTTGGAAAGGGGAAATTCTCTTTTATTGATAACAAGATGGTAAGATACAATCAAAATCTCATCGACACCGCTCCATGGACCTCACTTGGGTTCCTCCAATTGGACTCCAAGTGCACTAATCCAAAAGTGAGACCCTCACAACGAACATGCCAAATTAGGGAATTAGATGGATTGCATAAGTAGGATGAATGATTGGGAACGTTTAGGATGGATACTCAGAACAAGATGCAAAGGCTCAGAGAGAGAGAAGGAGAAATTTTGGCAGAGTTCATTTGCCTCTTCTTTCATATATTCAAATGACCCCCCTAAGGCCCTTTTTATATGGAGAAAATATGGTTATTCGGTTCTGAGAAGGGATATAGGAGGTAAAATGGTTGTGCAACCCAAAATATCCCGTAAAATCCGTCGGAAAGCATTGATTTTTTTTATTTTTTGCAAATTTTATGAGTACACATGGGATCGCAAGTGTTCAAGTCGTGTATGTACGTGTTTTGCATGGGTATTAGGGCACGCGCACCTTACAAAAAGAATTTTTTAAAAGGAAACTCGACAAAAGTGGTTGGAAAATGTTTAAATGAGTGGACCAATGTCAAAAATGCATAGTAGTGGCATTTTGGACTATAACACCTTTTGAATCAACCCCATGCCCAAATATGAATTCTTTTCAAGTCATTATTCTTGAACGAACCTTTTGCACCAAATCTGATTGTTGATTCTCTAGGTCGAATTAATATGGGAATTCGATTACTAAAATTCATGACCATCATGAAACTCACAGGAGTTTGACTTCCATGGCTAAATTCGACTCCACAACATGCATATCGACGCCATAAGTTTCCTTCTTCAACTGCTTTGAAGAATTTAAACTCACAATCTTCTCATAATTTTGGGATTTCACTTTGGTTCACCATTTTTCCCCAAATCCATCACAGGACGAAATATGAAACCACGAATTTATTCAATTCGTGTCGACTCTTGGACCATAGAAGATTAGTGTTGAACATTGAACTCTGATACCATTTTGTAATGTACCCACCATCCAAGTTGAGTCTCGTCACTGCATAAAACTACTTATCCTTCTAAATACAAATTAAAAAAAAAAACACCCCATACATATAATAGAAAACCAAGGGGCAAAAAACACATAAATTTACAGTAAAACAATATGTTGATTTACCCATGCATTTATAACATTTATAAAAACATGAATGTGTCCAGTAAGCACATAACAAATACATAAAATTCATATAAACATTTACACAACGGAATAATCATAGTAAAAACAACATAACACTTATCTGTTTAATTAACCAAGTGGATGCATAAAAGGGATGAACCTCCCATCCATAGGCACTACTGTTCCAAATCTCAAGAGTAGGCCACCCCCGAGTTGAGGCTATGATTCCATAAGGAGATCTGTCCCTCTAGTTGTCCACTCTCCACACTCAACAACCCAAAACCTAGGTTTTTCTCCTACAACAGTTCCAGTCCACCAACTCTCTCTTCCCCACAACCTCTACAACCCAAGGAATGTACCCCCTTCACTACTCGCAATCCCTCAAGTTGTACCATTCATTTATCAGGGCTTCCAATTCACTCATTTGGATAGAAACCTCTTAGCTAGGAACTTCAGGAACTCTCAGTTGCTTCAAGAGTGCTCATAACAACCTTCACAAGGCTCTTGGGCCATTTCCTCAACAAGAAAAATGCACTACAGGCTTACAACCTATTTTACAGGAACACAGGTGACATTTCCAGTGTAAAACACGACCCAAAAATGGCTACCTTCAAGCACAACATGGTGTGTGCTCTTCCCAACACTCCTCCCCTCTCTTGTTTCCCAAAATATGCATGCAAAAACTCTCTCTCCTAGCCATACGAATTTTATTTTCCCCAAGTCAGTTGACAAAACACTCTGCCCAATGTTTATTGTACTTCAGCCCCATGCTCCCCGTTAGCTATGGGATGTGACTCCTCACACCCACCCTCTTACATGAAATAAATGATTTTCTTTGGGAACAGTCAACAACAAAAAGAAGGTTTGCACAATTATAATAATTTTGTGGGTTGGATTAATACCCATCAATAAAATCCCCCTTGGACCCCTCTGTCTTGTGGAATCATAGACCCCCATCATTTTCATCCCTCTTGTATCGCAATTGATGATCACTACTTTTATTAATATTTTCAATTTTCATAATAAACAATTTTCCCCTCGGCCATATTAATCAACATAGGATATTTCCCCCAATCATATTGGCTCACCAACCTAATTCACATTTATATAATTACATTACAATTTGTGGGGATTAAAACTGGGGATTTTACACAAGGATTCAAAGCATTGACGATGAACTAAATTTGAAGATCAATTCAACTTTGGAGTAAGCAATAATTGTAACTTACAAGTAGTATTTTTGTAAGCAAATTGGCTTTGTAATTAGGTGCATTTTCTGTTGAACCCGACACCTGAAACTTGATGGATTCATTGCATTTATGAGTTTACATTGAAATTCCAAATCAAAGTTGATAGGGATGAGTGTTTTACAATGTTAGATAAAAAAATTCTTTGAATTTCATTGACAACTTGTTGTAATGTGACCTACTTGAAATGGAATAAGGAGGTCATTGTCATCAAATAAAAAATCACAAGTTGTCGAAACAAATTCGAGCAAGTGTGACAAGTTCAAGCAAGGGAATTTAATAAATAAAATTTCAAGTGAGCATGACAAGTTCAAGTGAGGGAATTTAAGTAAGAAAATTTCAAGCGAATGTGAAGTGAAAGTGAACATAAGGTGCAAGTGAGCGAGTTCAAATGGAGCGAAATTTAAAATTATTAGAGTTAATGAACACTCTAATAATCATTGTTGAAGACAACACAATGATATTGAACAAAGCAACTCTACAATATTTTCTAACTTGTTTGCAAGTGACACAAGCTAAAGTTAGACTTCTTCAAGATCAATCCCAACTATTGAATGATGAAATCAAGGATCTCAAAAATCAACAACCATTGAAGTGACGTGAACTAGTTTTCATTCAAAAGAACCCTCTCTACAATGATGATCATGATCATGATGATGGTCATACAAATCAACAATGCACTCTAGAGAAACTCTGCAAGAAAAATCCAGATGCAAATGAAGATGAATTTGTTCAAGTTCAACATGATTGAGTTCAAAATACTCCTTGCAATCCCATCATCAAACCTTGGGAAGAAATCAACAACAAGAAGTACATAACAAGACTTAGATATGACAAGGAAGTTGCCTTTCATATTCCCAATTATTCCAGACCAATCAAGTTCCAAAGTGTTGGATTCCTTCATGAAGTCTTAACTGCACCTATTCCAATTCAACATCAAAATGTTAAATGCCAACATTGCAATCGATTTGGTCACATAGAGAATCAACATTATTCTCTCCATCCTTATCAACATTGTGACAAGAAGAATCATCCATGAGATAAATGTTCCAAGAGGAACAAAATTGCAAGATTAAAGATTCACTTGGTGAAAGAGGAACAAAATTGAAAGAATTTTCCATGTAAGTATTCTATGGAATTGAAATTGTTTCTACCCTACCAGTTTGGAGATGTCCTACATAGTGATGCCAACCCATAAATTTATAAGTTTTTCTATAAGAGGCTCAATATATGCATCCATATTTTTAATTTGATACCTGCGTAATTATTTGAAAATACACATACTTATTATTGATCCGAATTTTAGGGGGTATATGGTCTAAATTCGCCCCCCTAAAATTCAGATGAAAAAGTCATAAAGCTATAAATCTAATAGATTGACCATGTAGATGCCCACCTCCTCATTAATTAATTGGGCTAACAGGTTGCCCATATGGGTCAAAGAGAGTCCCACCTCTCCATTATTGTATTGGGTTTTATTTTCCACTACTTAGTTAGTTGGGTAGCTATATCTATTATTATAATAATAGAGACTCATTTAATGAGCTCTTTACATTATTGTATTGGGTTTTATTTTCCATTACTTAGTTAGTTGGGTAGTTATATCTATTATACTAATAATAGAGACTCATTTAATGAGCTCTTTTTTACTTTATCCAATGGACCATTTTGTAATGCTATATAAAGGCTTAGAAAGCCTTCTCATAATATGAAGTTACTCATTTTGGCTTCTCTCATATATTTGAACAAGAAACATGCTTCAAAACCTTGTCCCGATAGAGAGCGTACATGCTCTGATATGAGAGAAGCCAAAATGAGTAAATCACTCAGAGCTAATTAATCTCACAATGAACAATAGAAAACATTAGAGAATCCAAAATGAGTAACTTCATATTATGAGAAGGATTGCTATAGATGTAGTGAATCCGTGTATGGATGTAGTGAATCCATGTATGGTTCTCCTGGTAATGGTGAACGAATATCCTAGGGAAAAAAATCCTTGTAGTGCATGTGGATCAACTGCGATGCTTACAGTGTATAGCCTGAAAAATGGATTCTGATAGTACCAAAAGGAGGTTGGTGATTGAAAATGTTTGAACTTGCAGCATGCTTCAAAACCTTGTCTTGATGGAGAGCATACTCACTCTGATATGAGAGAAGCCAAAATGAGTAACTTCATAGCTCTGAGTGATTTACTCATTTTCATATTATGAGAAGGCTTGCTAGGCCTTTATATAGCATTACAAAATGGTCCATTGGACAAAGTAAAAAATAGCTCATTAAATGAGTCTCTATTATTAGTATAATAGATCTAACTACCCAACTAACCAAGTAGTGGAAAATAAAACCCAATACAATAATGTAAAGAGCTCATTAAATGAGTCTCTATTATTATAATAACAGATCTAACTACCTAACTAACTAAGTAGTGGAGAATAAAACCCAATACAATAATGGAGAGGTGGGACTCTTTTTTACCCATATGGGCAACCTGTTAGCCCAATTAATTAATGAGGAGGTGGGCATCTATATGGTCAATCTATTAGCTTTATAGCTTTATGACTTTTGCATCCGAATTTAGACCATATACCCCCTAAAATTCAGATCAATTACCTTGTACACATAATAAATTATGTAACAAACAAGACAAATGAAACATTATTGTAAACAAGTATCTAGAACAATCATTGCCAACATTCGGTGCTCCCTCTTTATCATCATCCAAGGAGGAAGGTTATTGTTTATAACAAAAATAGGACACATTGAGTAAATAAACCTAATATCTCCAAATGGATTGATATCATCAGCTACCAATGAAAGCCTAAAATTACGAGGTTGTTCTTTTAAATTTGGTCATATTTATTCGATGTCCCTAAATGCATAACCCTCTGCAAACGCTCACAAAACACCATCTTCACTTCTCTTCTATGCATGGGAATCCATAAACTATGTTATGCTTTTTCACCTAAACAATCGTTCAAAATGTGGAATTATGGGAATATGACAAAGAACCTTACGAGAAACCTTATTTGTTATTGGATTGGTTCGATATCTACTAATTCCACATTGAGGGAATTCTATCTTTGTTTCATATTGTCCATAATTATAATATGATCGTTAAGACGTGCATCAATAGCTTGGTACTCCATTCCTATATCTTTCATAATAATAGACAATTATTGATATGTGCAAGGTAAATTATTTGATGATGGTAGGAGAAAATCACATAACAATATACAGCATAGAGATATTATCTCTATAGTATTGTTGTCAGTGAACTTAAAGGCATTGAATGGTTTGTCAAACACCCGCCTCAGACAGATCTTAAGGTATACAATATAATTTTTCATACATGAATAACTTTTTTTATATTTTCAGTGTAGCACTAAAAATAGAAAAAAAGTTATTCATGTATGAAAAATTATATTCTATACCTTAAGATCTGTCTGAGGTGGGTGTTTGACAAACCATTCAATGCCTTTAAGTTCACTGACAACAATATTGTAGAGAGAATATCTTGAACCTTCATATAGGTGTTTTTGTGCCTTATCAATCATAGGTACATCATGAATATCATTAAATTTATTATCGATTCAAGCAAAGGTTTCATGGATCATTTTATTTATCCTGTTATTCTCAATTATATCAGTGTCATTTTCTTCCATAGGATTAACTTCACCCTCATTTTCTCCATTTCCATGAGCTTGTTCACCAATAGTTTTACTACAATTTAACACAACCTTAGACATTTGGTTATTGATTTATGTAATGTGATCACTGATTGGAATCACATTGATTTGATAGAGTTGTTTAACATATTGGGAAACAATCAAAGGAGGTGCATTTGTGTTTTTCTTATTGATTTAATAAGATGTTTCTTTGATGTTAAGGCTATTAAGCCTTATACTTCAAATAACAAACAACAATTTTTTTTTAAAGTTGATTACTTAAAATGATTCAAAGATAAAAACATATATGACAGTAGATACCATCAGTGTGTTGCATGAACTATATTACCAAGAAAAAGATGAAAAAATTGCTACAATTCAAACCATGAAAATGATATATGACCAAAATGAATTTGAAGAGAAAAATGACCATCCACTTTATTTTGAGGAAGTTGGTGTTTCAAGGAGGAAGAAACATTCATTCAAAAATGAAAGAACTTTTTTCATTTGGAATAATATTTTTGAAAATTATGTAGAACAAGGTGGAGTGGTTATCTTCTTTTATGCTAGGAGCAAACTTATTCAACGTGTAATGCATGAACAAAAGTATAGATTGACATGTGTTGTGATTGTATATCAAGAGGAACATATGAAGGGGCATTATCAAACACTTATCAATACTTAATGTTATTAAAATATGTCATGTTTAGATAAGTATATAGTAATTATAATGTCTTTTTCCATCATTCTATTTTTATGATAAACAAAAAATAATAATAATAATAATTTTCCAAAATTGTCATTTATCATGAAAATGCTCCTCTACATATAGAAAATCATCCATAGATGTTGATCAAGATACTCATTGATCAAAATTCTTTGAATATTGTTGCAAGTAGTGATACATCATCAAAAGGTAAATTCATATTCACATGGAATATATCAAGATAATGTTTATTGTAAATAAAAAAAGTACTTGATTTATTTTTCAATATGCATTCAAAACCAAAACCAGAGAAGTCTCAACCACCATTTCAATCTTAAAAGGTACTTTTTATAGTGGTTGTGTTGTAAACATGTATATTTTATATTCTGCTAATGTCATATTTTAATAATATTAAATACTCAAGTCAATTTTCAATATTCTTTTAATACATGCATCTATAAAAGAATGTGGTATAATGGGATCATCACCAATAGATATATTATTATTCAAATGAAATATATCAACTTAAAGAATGTGGTATAATGGGATCATCACCAATAGATACATTATAATTCAAATGAAATATATTAACTTAGATTAGTTTTTTTAAGTTTTTTTTTATTATTATTCTTTTTCTTAATAAAAGAGACAAATGTTGAAATCATAAAGGACCCATAATTAGTCGAGTAAAGTAGAGATACATTATAATTCAAATGAAATATATTAACTTAGATTAGTTTTTTTAAGTTTTTTTTTATTATTATTTTTTTTTTAATAAAAGAGACAAATGTTGAAATCATAAAGGACCCATAATTAGTCGAGTAAGGTACATTTTATATTTTACTCTTACCATAATTTGCTACAAGAATCATCAAATGCTCAACTCAATTTATTAATCATCAAGTGAAAAAGGGTGAGCCATTAATACATGCAACTATAGAAGAATGTGCTATCAAAGGTTTATCAACATTAGGTACATTCTTGATCGAATGAAATAGACCAAATTAGATTTGTTTGAAGAAAAAAACCATGTTTTAATTTCTTTCAAGAGGAAAAAATCAAAATGACATAGGACTTTGAATCAATTTTGCAAGGTACAATTACTTCGAAGTACTTATATTACAACATTATTTTTTTCATTGTGGCTTTTGTAATATATAATTTATAACATTTTATGTAACAAAACATAAAAAAAAATTATAATGGAAAGAAAAAATTACTAATTGATTTAACCTTGTGAACATTTGTTGTGTTATGGTTCTATTAATAAATCCAAAACAAATTTGAAAGTGAAGAGAAAACACTACAAACTTTATTCAAAATATCTAATTTATTTATTTTTCTTAGTGAAAAAAATATTTAAGATTCGCTGAGAAAGAGAAGAAAGATGTATTCCACTTAGCGAAGGAAGTGTTTTAAAAAAGTTTGCTCACATGGAGTGATGTATTATTTTGTTTTAGTAAAGAGGAATTTAAAAATGATTCTATGGGTCAATTAACCCAACCACTTGATGTGGTTTAGAGGTGGAATAATAATAAGCATAATCAATACAAATATTGTACTTGTTTATAAAAATGTTATTGAGGAGCATAAATAAAATTGTATGGTAGCTATACTTATTCTAACAAAGGACGACCAGTGAATAGAATTTGGGGAGGAAATTTATGTTATAGGCAATGGAGGAAAAATTGATGCTAATGTTGTAGAGATATTGGAACCTATAAGAAAAATTATTGTAAACAATCATCTTCAAAAATAAATAGATGCTACGATTAACCTTATTGTTGGAATATTAGGCATACTTGATGTAATAAAGTCATGTCCATATAAGTGACTAATAAATTAACGGTTAGATAATATTTAAATAAAGAAGTTACATTGTAATGGTAGCAGAACTACTCAGCCATGAAATAAAAGGGGATCAACTCCATTGTACCAAAAAACTTCATTGTAATAAAAACATATATTTTACATGAGTCTCTTGAGTTAGTTTTTCCAAACAAGAAAATTTCTCTTTATATTAGATAATATAAAATATTACATCTTTGTTCATCCTCTTTTCAAAAAGAGCATCCATCATATCAAAACTATACCCGCCCTGATTGGGAAATTCAGGATTTTAATACATAAAAACATTACTTTCTTCTGAGAGTACCAGTTGCCCAGTGGTTTTACCACATACATATTCAATAAGTTCTAAACAAAAAGTGACCATTAAAAAACTATAAACAAAAAAAATAGTCTTCAAATATGACCCATTATCAGCCTGCAGAAGATCAGAAAACTTTAATATGCCTAGAGAGTCTGGTCGGTTGTCTACCCACTGTGTGTAGATAATTACACCTCAATGATCTTGGTCTTTGAGCGCAAATTTTGAAAGAGCATATGCAACCTTGTTATACTCTCTATAAGTATGAAGATATGAAATCTTTTCAAACTAGGTACTAAGCCTTTCAATTTGCTCCTTCCAGCCTTCCAACGCCAGGCTTTGGAGTCTCCCACTTCCCTTACACCATTCTATGAAGAGTTTTGAATCCCCAATAATCTGAATGCTAGAAATGTGGAATTTTAATCCCCTGTTGTTTGTTCCAGCTCCCGTGTTGAATGTCCACTTGAGTAGAGTATTTGCATTTAAACTGATAACACCACCTGCTCCACTATTTGATCCATCCCCTAAAGTTGCGCCATCAAACCACCCCACTAGCTGGTGAATCTGGGGTGGTCTTTTAATCATGTACTAAGAGTTAGATTTATGCGGCATTACACTAGCATTAAAAAAAGCAACATACTTGATAGCCACCATTTGCGGGAGAGTCGAACCACTGTTGAAAAGGAGGTTGTTTCTTTCTAGCCATAAGAACCAACATACAATGGTTGGAAGAGTGATCGGATTTGGATGTTGGCCGACCAAAAATGAAAGACATTCATCAACTGTGTTCCCCTCCCAAGACATCTTGAACATAAGGAACCCCTCGATAATAACCCAAACTTCACGAGTGAAAGGGAATGAAATAAACAGATGGTTTAGTGACTCCGGATTCCTTTTACATAGGACACAAAAGCTCGGACCTTCCCACCCTTTAGCAAGCAGCATTTCCCACATGAAAATCTTGTTTCGCAAGAGAATCCAGAAAAAAAGTTTTAATTTTAGAGCCAATTTCCACTTCCAAAATTTATAGCACCACCCACTTATAGTGTGTGACCACATGCTCTCCGCAAGATCCCTATACAGATTGCTTGCAGAGGAAAAACCTAAACCATCTCCACCCAACCAACTTAACTCATCCTCGATTGCATTTAATTGTATACCTGTTCCCGAGAGCGCACTTCTGTAAGCCTCCCATTCCGATGCAAGATCACCGTTGAATCCAAGCTTTGTGGCATCAATCCAATATGTGCATAGGGGATCTGACAAAGTAGTGTTTCGTACTTGGTAAAGAAAAGTAATCCCTTGAACCTTTAAATCCGCAAGAAGTTCTTTTGAAAGAAAAGAATTCAAACCCATTCCCATAATATGATCCCTTCATGTCTGGATAGTCTCTCATTTCCAGTTTTCCAGCACAGCCAATGATCTAAAAGTGGAAGAGTTTTTAAAACATTTCTCCAAACAGGTGAGAACTCTCCATGAGTTTTGTTGTCCAATATAAACCATGTTGATACATAAACATAAGGTAAATACTTGTCTTTGAGAAATTTATGCCATATTCTCGCTTTGGTCAATCCTCTCCATAAAGTTTTGGCCGCTAAGGCTTTATTGAAGAAAGCCAGATTTTTCACCCTCCAACCTCCAGCTTTCTTTGGCCTAGCAATAGTGTCCCAATTACAAAGATGTAATTGTTTCCTCTCACTACAACCCGACCATAAAAAGGAGAAGATAAGCTGACAAGGTTTTACCAGAACTGAGTTGGGAACAGTGGCCATAAACATCCAAGACACCGGTTGACTCACCAAAACTGCCTTTATCAGAACTAATCGGCCACCGAGAGAAAGCCAACAATTACACCAATGGTCAATTCTTCACTCGAATTTTTTAATGAGCCAACGCTAGTCGTCGGCTTTGTAATCGTTTGGCTTAAGGAAATAGCCCAGGTACTTAAATCCATTCTTTATGGGGGCGTAGCAAAATGGAAAAATCTCTTTAAAAGATTCCATCCCCGACTCTTCCATCCCCGCCATATGGAAAGTGGATTTTTTCTCATTTATCTGTAGACCCGAAGCATGTAAAAAAGTCTTCAGGAGGCCAGTAATCACCTTACATTCTGCTACACAAGCTCTTGTCATGATCAACACATCATCAACGAAAAGGAGATGTAAAATTTTGGTAATCCTAGCAACTTTTATTCCAGTCAGCAATCCAACTTATTTCTCCTTTTTTAGGAGGATACTCAGTCCCTCCATCACCAGTATAAAGAGTAGAGGCGACAGTGGGTAGCCCCGTCTTAGACCTTTGCCTCTTTGAAAACATTTAGATGGTTCACCATTAATTAGGACAACATATGAAACTGAGGTGACACAGCTCATAATCCAATTTGTGACAGCTAAGCCAAATCCCGTTTTGATCAAAATCATCCTCAGAAACTCCCAGTGGATAAAATCGTAAGCTTTCTTAGTTAGTTTGTTGAGTTAGTTTCTAATAATGTTTTTAAGATTTCTTATTTATTTAGAAAAATAACATGGTATCAAAGCGAGAATAAATCTATCATGATTGCATATTAGAAAAAAAAATATTAAAAAAAGGTTACGTATATATATCATGCATCAAGGTCGATTCAAAGGAGTTGAGCCGCCACAAGAAAAGGAAAAGCTATAGCCATAGAAGGTAGCTACAAAGGATGTCGTCTAGAAGTTTGAGACAGGAATTCAACACAACCATCGTTTCAAGAAAGAAAGTGACCATCATAATTCCTACGAGTTGTTGTATCAAGAAAGAAATTGACCATTGTTTCAAGAAAGAAAGCAACCATCATAATTGAACCTTTTGAATGAATATCCATGCAAGGCCAACTTTAGTCTCTACATCTTTTATATGATTAGTAGAATTAAGCAGCTCTCTAGGCAAATATTTTTAGACAGAGAAAAGACATATTTTTGGTTTCATAAGTTACTTTTGTTTCAAGTGTTTATTTTCAACAATTGTAAGATTGACACGAATAAACATTGTATCCAAAATATTATTCTAGATAACTAGGCAAGCACCCTAGCTAGGTACCATGGTGATCCGACATATGGAGATATTTCCATAGGGAAATTTGATGTTCAACCTTGTATCAACATTTTTTTGATGTAGCAAAGAAGTATTTACCCTGATCCCTGATTAAAACATAGGACAATAAAAACAGATAAATCTTTCATGATTAAAGAGGTCCACACTTTGTAGACAAGAAATGGATTGATTTCATGATTAAAGAGGTCCACACTTTGTAGATAATAAATGGATAGAGTGTAGGAGATTCTCAACATGGATTGTTTCCCGAATAGTTCGTGATTTTTTGGATCTCAAGAATTATCCCTCATTAGGGTTTTGAGACATACATGTGGATTGTTGTCAAAAAATGAGGTTATGAGACATGCATGTGGATTGCTATCCAGTGATGTAATTTAGGAGATTCGCAATTTATGAGTTTTGGGAGGTGGAATCAAGGAACTCAAGAATTCAACTCAAGAGCTACACCTTTCTGAGGGTTATGAGGCAGTGTTATGGAGCCCTACTAAATCTAAGAATTGTTTGTCAAAGAGAAGCATTTGAAAAATGATTTAGCTATTGTCCTTTTAATTGTATCGTAAGCCTTAAGAAGGGGTGTTGGAATATAAGGCTTTCATGATGTAATAAATGTTCATATAAGTGACTATTAAAAAATAGTTATATAATACTTAAATAAAGAAGTTGCATTATAACGGTAACATAACCACTTAGTCCTTGACATACAAGGGGATCAACCCTTGTTGTATCAAATGGCTCCATTGTAATAAAAACATATATTTTACATGAGCCACTTGACTCTTATAATCATGTTTTCAAACTTTCTTGTTTATTTAAAAAAAATAACACTTATTTAATGTATGATGATTTCAAAATTATTTTTCCTTTTGTTAAGCAGTTTGATTTTTCATCATTTTAATATCAATTCAAAACAAATTAAATGTTTTTTTTCATTAGTTCAATAAAATTCACTATGACCATTTTCTTCCATGTTTTATATATATTAATTTCACTTATTTCCATATACTCTTCATTTTTAATTCTTTTACATTTGGTAGCATTTCATTTAAGTATTTTTAACCTAATATTATATCAAATTATGAATAAATACTTTCATAATTTTTGTGGCACCTTAGCTAACAATATATCATCAAATTATAAATAATTTATTTCAATTAACATGTCACAACACTTCAACCAATATAACTAATACATAATATGACTAATACACAAGGGGATCAATGATTGATTCCTTCCCCATATACCCTTTGAACTATGAAGAAGTTCAATATAGAGCTTCTTAGAGGTAATGAATGCATGGCTTTGTTACTTGTCTTAAATCTCTTGTAATTTAATAATAGTATCTTATTACTGGAATTTGATTTTTTTAGGCCCTTCTCTTTATTTCTTGTTTATTTTCATATTCTAAATCATTTTATATAATTAATTTTAGTTCAAAAGAAATTCTTGATGTTAAGAGTAGAAGGATTACTTTTTAGAGCACTGTGAATTGTCACAACAAAACCACAACATTCAAACCTTGATTCCAAATATAGCCAATACAATTATTATGAACTTAAGTTTCGACTTTAATTGTTAAAAACTGCAAGGAAAAATTTAACAATTGCTATATGGTTCACTTAAAAAAGAACATTTTTTTCTTTCAAAAGTTTGATTGGTTAAAGTTTCTCAAATTTGTATTTGTTTCTGATTAGAAATTTGCTTCCTACCTACCAAAAGAATTTATCTAAAGTGTTTGATATTTACAAGGAAAGATATAATAACTCAAACATTTTGTTTATATATGAAGCCATGTATCATAGTCAAATTGTTTTAAACTCTCTTTAAAGTTTTGAATATAATAATAGTTATTTGAAAATGGATGGATTTATAATCTTTATAATTTTCTAAATCATCAACGAAAAACAAAGATGAAAATGTTTAAGAAAATTATTCTTAATTATTCATTTTAAAGATTTAATATAAATAATATCAACTTTAAAAATATTTAGACACTTAAAACAATATCATTATTTAATACAAAATTTTATTTACATTTAAGCATGAAGACATGCTTGAAAATGCTTAAAAAAATTATTCTCAATTTTCATTTTAGAGATTTAATATAAATAATATCAACTTTGAAAATATTTAAGTGTTAAAGCAATATCATTATTTAATACAAAATTTTATTTACATTGATATTTATTTTTACATATTTTTATATGTAGATGTTTGAAGGCAAAAAAAAATATCTTATATTTATATGAATGGCATTTTTGTGAATGCAATACATTAAAAAATTATGAAAAAAAACCTAGGACTAAGGGGATTTTGTTTGGTAGGAAAAAATATTTCTTTGTCTTGATGTTAAAAAATCATTTCTTTAAAAATGTTTTGATGATGTTTAAATAGGTATATGAAATTTAATTTTGACCATTAGAAAAAATATTGAAACCACAACTTTTAGAATATATAGAATTTGAAATGAAACTTGAAATTTAATTTTGGCCATTAGAAAAAATATTAAAACCACAGTTTTTAGAATATATGAGATTTGAAATGAAATTAAACTTGAAATTTAATTTTGACCATTACAAAAAATATTGAAACCACAATTTTTAGAATATATGTGATTTGAAATGAAACTTGTATTCTTCTATGAACAAGAAGAGTGCAATACACAAGCCCTATTTGAAACTACTCATTCAAACAAATATAAGGTTATTTCTTAATCTTTTATAAAAACTTTAGAATATGCATAAAAGTCAATTTGATTGTAAAAATATAATTCTTGTGAATGAGTTTTATAGAAGATCTTGTTCATCATTTCCTCTTGATTTTTTTATGATACCATCCATAGAAGCTTGCAGCTTGGCGACACTGGTACATAGATCTA
>JASDQU010032258.1:11187-25796 GCA_032191745.1 Picea mariana | reverse complement strand
GTTACCTAACGAAACCCTCGGTGATTCTCCCAAACCCTCGACTGTCGGGCAGTCGTCATGCAACCAGTGTAATGTGTGGTTGGAATGATACTATACAGACGTTCCCTTACTTCAATCGAAAATCAAAGCGTTGGAAAACCAAGTTACAGTGTTGACTAGTGAAAGGGACAAGCTTCGAGCTAATGATAAGAAGCAGAAAACCACTGGTTCCATCATTTTTAGGAATGTCGAATCGGCTACAGCCGTCGTCAATTCCAAAATGTTATGACCAAGTTGTCTGCTCATCATCCAGGTATGAATTTCGATATCATTTTTGTTTTATCAATTGCTTGGATTAATATAGTGAATTGGTTTCTGAGTTTTGATAAGTCTGTTTATTATTCGAAATGACTTTGACATGGTTTCATTATTGAAACGATTATAAAGTTGAATATGGTTATGATTTTGCTACACGATTTGGTCACGCCCAGTTTAGCAATTGATTGGTTTTGACTGGGTGTAATTCATTTAGGAAAGTTCTGTTAGATCAATGAAGTGTGCTTTCGCTTGGATTTTGTTTGTAGCTAACCTGTACAGGAGATTTTCATGCTAAAATTAGAGCACGACCATGTTTGATTTGGTATGATTTCGTTATGGTTGGATTATATTGGCTCTGATTTTATGGTGTGATTTTGGAATGATTTCGTGAGTTTGATTGTTATGATCTTTGAATACGCTATGAGATGTAATATTCTAAATCAGGAATACAACTCTGTTCAACTCCGATTTGGAAAGAACGACTCTGTTTTGTATGGAAACGATATTCTCTTTTAGCCTGTGCAAAAGATATATTCGCCAAAATCATGGAACAATTTTGATTCACAGCGACTATGTCAAACTCCAACTGTTCGATTCGCTCTTGTTTTGATTGGATTGTTGTGTATTTTGAGTTAGCATGATTGTTTTATGAGTTGGATGCGTATCGAAAATAGACTTGATGCCGCTCTGTTGATTTTAATTTTCAAAACGAGTTTGTTAACTCAGATCAACCTATGTTACCTCTGTCGAATTCGTATGAGAAAATTCGGTTAATAGTTCGTTTTGAAATGAATTCAAGTAATGATTTCGTGGACTGTAAATTGATTGTGTTTGCCCCCAATTGGTGATAACGAATGACTAAATGAAGTCCTACAGATCCTGTTATCAACCGATTAATTCCACGATGATTTCATTTGTGATAGTTACATACCAGTTTTGATTTGATTCGCTAATGGCATGGATTGTTTGTTTATGTTAAATATGGTGTGATCAATTTTGAAAATGATCCAGTTGATTCAGTTTGGATTCGAAGTGATTTGTGGGTAGATGAAGCAATTTTTGTATTGATTTCAATTCGTCCATGAATCAATTTCACTGCTGCCGGTTATTCAATACGATGTTGTTTACCCGAATTGGTCAAAACAGAGTGTATCTATCTCTGTCATCATTTGATTTAGTTTGTTCAATTTGCATACAAGTGTCGATTTGAATGAGGCTTTTAGAAATCAAATATCTTTTAATAGTTTGAATGTATTTTCTAAGATTTGAATTGATTTTTAATACGATTCTGTGTTTGATTTAGACCAGCTACAAAATCGCAAGATTCTGTAGCTAGTCTTTAGAATTAGATTTTCATCGATTTCATCAACAAAATATCTTCCTAACTTGTTTTTTTTTACCTCTTTCAGGTACATCTGAATTTTATTGGGCATGCTATGGCAGTCTAGGAGATATTTGTGTGATACAATTTTATTTTAGGTTTCTAGTTTAGTCAGACTTGGGATATTTTCCTAGATTTATGTAAATAGTTTTGATAACTTCCACAGGGATGTTTTACTCTGTGGGAGGTCTTTAAATACTTATTATTTTTTGTAATAAGGGGCATCCTCACTTGTGGGAGAACCAGGCTATGGATTTCTAATACAAACTGAGACAAGATTTGATGTCTTGCTACAGCTTTTGCTTTCAATATATCAATCTTTTGTTTCAAGTTTATGCATGTCGTTTGCAGTTGATTATAGACTACTTTGGCTATCATAATCTATTGCAGGATGATATGATTTAATTGATGTTTTATCCATATCTGATCTCTTTCATTATTTAAAAAGTACAACAATTACTTTGTTTCAGTTAATGAATCACATATTTCTCTTCTTCGTTAATTGAGTCATTTAATATAGATCTTTGCATACAGATTTATCTAACTATGAAGATTTATAAATCATAAGATTGTTGTAAATTTTTTATGTCTTGTTTGTCCTGTAATCATATTTGAAGAGCACTGCAGCTTTCTGTTTACAAGGAGCGCCTGGATAATTCGGTGCGGGTTTTCTCCCTCCGATCAGCTAAGACAATCATTTCATACAGAATAAACCTGGAGCGTTTCTCCAGGTCAGTTTGTGATTTATTTAATAGTTAGTTTGTTAGTATAATTTAAGTAGTTTAGTTAGATAAATATATTAGTTTAGATTTGAAGTTAGAGTTAGTATTTTAGTTGTTTAGTTTAGTTAGTTTTTGTTTTATTTCTTTTCATAAAATTATAAAAAAAAACAATAGCTCTCGCTGTCTTAGGACGGAATGCAAATGAGTTTTTTCAGGTTTTCATTCAAATCTATAAATTGTTAATATTGTACATTTTGTGAATAAGATTTATTTCTGTTAGTAGTTAGATATTTAATTTCTTAGAGTTAGTATAGTATTAGTTAGTAGATTGTATATATAGGATAGTTAGATTTGTTTAGTTTGTTTTAATAGTTAATTTTAATTAGATTAGTTTATTAGTTTTATTCAATTGTTATTTTTAGTTAGATTAGTTATTTTAGATTAGTTTTCTTTTTGTTTTCTTAGGACTTAGATCGGCTAACGGAGCCGCTAAACCCGTCAGGGTGGTTCATCCCAAACGGCTTGGGTTATTAGACAACCCCGGATCGGTTCCACTCTCCCAGTTGACGGACAGTCAATTTCACCCATCAACAAGTGTCTCGGAGTCATCAAAGACCTGGTGGTTTCTTTGTTTCAACTGCCCATGAAGAGTGTGGTCATGGATATTGTGGTAGTTGATGTCCCCCCCAAATTCAGCATGTTGTTGTCAAGATATTCGATTAAAAATCTTGGAGGAACATTACAGATGGATCTCACATATGCCACCATTCCAATCTTTGGAGGGGAACAAAGGAGGTTATATAGGGAAGCTTAGCTGGCCTACATTGTTAGTGATGAAGCAAACCCCACCAATCACCCCATCTTTGCACTTGACACCGATTTGGGGTCTAGTTTATTGTAGCTCACTGATGCTCCTGAAGAACCTTTCCAAGTCAGAAAGAAACCCAGTCTTAATTATCCGATTCCCCCTCCAACCATCTCTGTTCGGAAGATGTTTTTCGATGAAGCTTCTTCTAGCGAAGGCGCTGGTGCCGGAGTAGTTTTCATGTCACCTTCTCAAGAGACCATATCCCTGTCATACAAGTTGGAATTTGAAACCACCAACAATGTGGCAGAGTATGAAGCTCTTGTTCTGGGTATGAGGGCTACAAAAGAAATGGGAATTAAAGAGATAGCAATATTTGGAGATGCTGAGTTGATTATCTAGCAAGTTAGAAATGCTTATCGTGCTAATAATCCCCGGCTCAGAAATTACAGAAATGAGGTATGGGACCTAATTGATAATTTCTTCTTAGCTTTTAACATTTCTTTCATTCCGAGGGGGGAAAATACTTCAGCCGATTCTTTAGCTGTCTCAGCTAGTTTGCTCAAAGTTCCTCTGCCGCCTATGGTCAAGTATGATGTTGAAATAAAATATAGGCCCTCTGTACTGGACAATGTCAAGAATTGGAAGGTATTCGAAGATGATCTGGAAATCGAAAAATTTCTCCAATCTGTTGATGAATTTTCTGTGTTACACATTGATCAGGATCCTGACCTGGAAGGTGACCCTCATCCTAAGGTGTTTTTAAATGAAATTGCTAATCATCAAATTATTCAGCTGCCTAGCAATCACATTCCGAGGGGACTAGTCCCTTTGGAAAGATTGTTCGATGGGAATGATGTGGCAGTAAAGGGTAAGGTTTCAAATGAAGACGCCGACATAGCTGAGTGTAACATTGGCATGCAGGAAGAGCCTAAGTTTGTCAAATTATCATGCAACCTGACCAATGAACATAGGGCGGAATATACTGAGTTATTAAAGGAATTCGTTGATGTGTTTGCATGGGCCTATGAAGACCTCAAGACTTATGACACATCTATCATCGAGCACAAGATCCCACTGAAAGAAGAGGCTAAGCCATTCAGGCAGAAGCCGAGACAGATAAATCCCATGTTGTTGCCCGTCATGGAGAGAGAAGTGAAGAAATTGTTAGATGCCCAAATCATTGTCCCTTAGAGATATTTCGAATGGGTGGCCAATTTGGTCTTGGTGAGAAAAAAAAGTGGAGAAATCAAGCTCTGTGTTGATTTCAGGAACCTAAACGGGAGCTCAAAGAAAGACAACTACCCCTTGCCCAACATGGAGCGAATACTACAGAGGGTAATTGGTGCATCTAGGATATCCATGATTGATGGTTTTTCTGGTATAATAAGATATCAGTCATGCCTGAGGACAGAGAGAAAACAACCTTCACCACTCCTTGGGGCACATTCATGTACGCCAAAATGCCTTGCAGATTGATGAATGCAGGAGCAACATTTTAGCGAGCCATGGACATAGCCTTCATTGGGGAGAAAGATAAGTTTGTGGTGATCTATCTGGATGACATGACAGTCTTCTCCAGGTTTGACAAAGAGCACCGCTGTCATCTGAGAAAAGTTTTTTTGAAGTGTCGGAGGTTTGGCCTATCCTTAAACCCCAAGAAATCTTTGTTTGCTATGGAGGAGGGGAAGATGCTAGGCTATATAGTATCAACAAAGGGAGTAGGAATTGATCCCAGCAGGGTAGAGGCAATTCAGACCCTGTCACTTCCCAGATCTAAGAAGGAAGTTCATGCCTTTTTGGGGAAGATTAATTTTCTAAGGAGATTCGTTTCAAATTTTGCTGAGCTGGTGAAACACATCACAACCATGCTCAAGAAGGAAAATGAAGTGAAATGGACCACTAAAACCAGGGAATCTTTTGTCCAAATAAAAAGGGCATTGACTGAGGCACCTGTGATAATCAGTCTTGACTATTCCAAAGATTTCCTAATTTTCTCTTTTGCTTATTTTGATACAGTAGCAGTGGTCTTGTTGCAGGAAAATGAGGAAGGGTGAGAGAAACCCATTGCGTTCTTCAGCAAGGCATTAAGAGATGCAGAAATCAGGTATGAAATCATGGAGAAATAGGCCTATGCCTTAGTGAAAGCTCTCAAAGCTTTCAGAGTCTATGTCTTGCACTCAAAGGTAACCACATACGTTCCTTCAGCCTCTGTGATAGACATCCTTGTACAGCCCGACATAGACGGGAGGAGGAGTAAGTCAATAGCCAAGATCCTGGAGTTTGAATTGGAAATAAGGCCTACCAAATTGATCAAAGGTCAAGGCTTAGCCAAGCTGTTGGTTGAAGCAAATTGCAAAGCCTTGAGGGTAGATTTCACCAATGCATATTTAGAAAATCAGCAGAATCAGTTGTCTGATATAGACCCTCAAACAGAACCCTTGTTGGCTCGATGTCCTTGGTATAAGGATGTCAGATATTTTCTGCAGGAGTTGCGGCCTCCAGATGGCCTGCAAAGAAACAAGGCAAGAGCTCTGAAGCTCAAAGCAGTTAGATACTACCTTGTTGATGAAATTTTATACTGGAAAGACCCCCTGGGGGTGCTTTTAAAATGCATGAATCCACGAGAGGCCGACAGGATCATGGTTGAATTTCACAGCGGCCTATGCAAAGGGCACCATTTCTGGAAGACCACAGCTCACAAAATTTTCAGAGCTGGGTACTACTGGCCCACCTTGTTCACTGATGTCTGTAGAGAAGTTAGAGCCTGCATCCCATGCCAAAGATTTTCAGGAAAGCAGCAGCTCAAATCTCTGCCTTTAAAGCCTATAGTTGTTTCGGGACCTTTCCGGCAATGGGGCCTAGATTTTATTGGAGAAATCCACCCTAATTCCAGTGGGCATCACAGATGGATCCTGACTGCCACAAATTTCTTTACTAAGTGGATTGAAGCCACCAGGAGTGCTTCCCACAAGGTAATTATTGGATTCCTGGAAGACCTCATCACAAGATTCGACTGCCGAAGAAAGATTGTTACTGATAACACAACCTCATTCAAGGCTGAGTCGTTAGTCAAGTTCTGTGAGCAGTTTGGGATCAAGATTATTCACTCCACCCCATACTATCCGCGGGGCAATGGTTTAGCAGAATCCTCCAACAAAAGCCTGATAAGGATCATCAAAAGACTATTGGAGGACAACAAAAAGGCCTGGGATTCAAAGTTGAAATTCACTCTATGGGCCGATTGAGTGACCACAAAGAGATCTATAGGCATCTCCCCTTTCCAATTAGTTTATGGAGTAGAAGTTGTTTTCCCTTCTTAGCTAGCCATTCCTATAGCAGAGTTCTTTCAGGATCATCAAGAAGAGCCTAATGACATGATCAGAAGAGTTCATCAATTGGTGGAAGTCCAGCAGACCAAAGAGAAGGAAATGGACAGAATTCAGAACCATCAGCAGAAGGTCAAACTGGCTTTTGACAAGAAAGTCAAGAAGAAAGAGTTTGAGATTGGGGATTTGGTGCTTAAGTGGGATGCGCCCATGCAGGATAAGGGCAAACACAACAAGTTTGATTCCCTATGGATCAGGCCTTTCAAAATCTCTGAGGTTTTCTCAAACAACACGTACAGGTTGCAGGATTTGGAGGGTGAAGAGGTTTTCAATAGCCCAGTAAATGGGCATTTTCTGAAGAAATGTTTTGTTTGAGCCTTAGACGGCTCCTTTGTTTGTAAATATTGTCCTTTTGATTCCTTGTTTATTTTCATTTTTATTTTTTGGCTTAGTAAATGACTCCATAGCCCAATAGAAGGCACTGAAGCTGCAAAATGAGTTCTTAGAGCATCACAGGGACGACTCTATCCCCCATGGAGCCTAATGTTAGCAACAATTTTTGTCTTGAGCACAACAGTACCCAAGTCTGCAGGCTGCATGAGAAGCGCCCAAGCATAGCACGAAAGGATCTCATTTCAGGTTACAAGTCAAGTGAGCGGGCGAAGTTTTGTTGTCAGCGGCCGAGATCCATCTATAAAGATGATCGATGGTCACCGGGATTTCGGAGCTACCAAGTTACCCGAGATATAGTGCCAGAGAAATCACCTATATTTCAAGACAAAATCTGGGTCGTCTGATCCAGTGACGCATGACACAATATCTAGTCACGTCGGCATATCGACATTCGAGAGTTTGAAGGGTAAAGGTCCCTCGTCATCTCACATCTCAAAACCCCAAATCCCGAAGCGCTGAAAGCGCCCAGAGTCGGGCCCATCATTTTGGCACCTGGTCACAAAGGAACAGGCCTAGAGAAGGGGCGCTAACGTTTATCATTGGGCAAGACGGGTTCCGAAGCGCCGAGAGCGATCTTAGTCATTCATCCCGGAGGGACACGTGGTGCGCGATTAGGCTCTCTGCCTTTTCGCCCATCGCGACTTCGAAGCACAAGGAGAAGCTCTTTCATCTCCCCGAGATGCGAAGCGTCGAAGATGCCCCATACCCGAGCCCACAGTATTACCGAATTAATTAAGGACCATTAGATCAGAGAAGGACTCGTGGCGCCCATTAGGCCCTCTCGGTATTTCGCCCATCGCGACTTTGAAGAGAAAGGATATGCTCCTTTCTATCCATGAACCCCAAAACGACGAAAGCACCTTTGAAGATAGGCACAAGGTCATAGCTCGTATTCGCTTGGAGGCGATAGAAAGAGCTACACAAAGGGTCGAAGCACCAGGTATAGCTGCAGAAGGGATCACCGTGTTTTCCAGGTGCCAGTTCAACTTGATATCAACCTTGATACCTGCTCGGAGTAAATGAAGAAGAGAGAGGGTGGTTGAAACCTCACCTCACTCGTTAATTGCAAGGTATGGATGTCCCAGTGGGAAGTCTACCCGAGATGGTCCTCTGTACTAGTTCTTTCCACAGAAGCCATGACGAGTCCTCGACTCACCAGGGAAGCCTGTGCACGCTAATTCAACATTTAAGGGCTCAGCTACCCCATGGCATGATCCAAGAAAAGTTAAGGTGGCGTATGACAGAGGAGTGCAGGTCAGATTTGATTGAAGAGACGCCCCATCCTGAAAGTCTAGGATGCCTCTGCTGGGGTTTTTGTTGGAGTATATGAAGGCGTTTTCACCATTTTTTGTAATCATCGATGGTAGAGAGAAGATCTCGATTGTAAAGTTTTAATAGACACTCTAGTCCTTTGGTTATGCATCTATATGTAAGATTTCTTGTTTAATGACAGACAGTTTTCCTACCCCCATCTAGTTTTCATCTCATACCGAGGGAGTTCATGATTGACTGATTCACATGAATTATTGCAATTATGTTACGATAAAGGATTTATTGTTGCATTGTTGTATTCTCTGGTTTTCTGCGTTTGAATGTAAGAAGATATTGTGTTTAGATGTTTTCTCCTACAGTCTGTTAGAAACCTGATGTTTACGACAGACCTTTGCATCTCTCTTATACAAGTCTTCCCCCTATTCACCCTTACTACAACTCACTGTCTGAAGTTTATCTAAGACCTCACTTGTGCATGCATGCCTGGCCTAGTTTTGGAGTTAGAAAAATATTGTTTTGAGTTAACCTCCATTCGATCACCCCTTTTTTATAAACAAATCGTGACATAAACTGATGGGCATCAGGCTCTGCTCCTGCTGCAATCCAGGAGTGACTTCTGACGCTAACATAAGGAGTGAATAGAGTAGCTTTTATTTAAATCGAAGTGTTGGGCAGCAAAAAAAAAAAGCTTGTCGTGCATGTTTAACCACACACACAAAAAAATACAAATAAAATAAAAAACAATATCAGACATTGGAAAACACCATACAAAAACCTCAAATATTCTATATTCAAATAAACTGGGTTACAAAATACAGCTGAGATTATTTCCCGAAATTGTTGTCTTGAAATAGTTCAGCAGATATTCTCTGAAATTTAAATACGTTTGTCATAATGACTGCGATTGGGGCTGCCGCAAACAAAAAAAGAAAATATGTACAATAATCAAGCATGTAGACAATCTTTTATAGATTTCAACTTGATCATCAAATGCTTGCATCGTAAAAAACAACGAGTTGAATATCTATTCCAGGTCTTGGACTTTATTGGTGTTGCTAGCTAGATCTATCCCAATGTCTTGAATAACTTGTCTCTTATAGATATGGCCTGCCTGCATTAGCTCTTTATTCAACATTCCATACTTTGCTAAGTGGTAATTTCCSTCTATCATTGAAAACTYKGGTTTAAGGTGCCTTCYTTGTAATGTTCCTAGTCATCGACATCTAAGACAACTTAGAGATGTGATTCAGGCCCAATTCAAAGACGAGGGAGTGGTTATATGTGACGTCATCTTTGTGGGGGAAAATGTTGTTAGCCAACAAAAGCTGAGACAAAAAAAATTCAAGTATGTTGTGACTGCTATTCTCCCTGTATTCGATCATCTGTTTGGTTGAAAGGCATGCCTGAAGATTTGTATGTTGAATTTATTTGTTTTATTGTTGTAAATTGGAAGGGACATTCAAGTCACCTGCAAAATGCACCTTTGTTGAAGTATATAGCTTCTTCCAACAACACAGATCTGGCAAGTGTATCAAATGCTGCAGATCACATCAAAATATATCTTTCGTCATAGGGGTGGCAGACATCGTGGATCACAAAATGGTCTAGAATATTCGGAAGTGACGCCAAATCTTACTCCATGCCTGAATATACTCAGAAAGAAATTATAAATTTGGATCCTCACAAAGGTGAGAAACTATATGCGCGTTTGAATCAACATTCTAAGATTGCAGAACCTTTTATGACAAAGTTGTTACAGACTTGACAGACAACCAACGTCTATGTCAAAGATTGTTGAGCGACCTCTAGATGTAGTAACAGACTCGACATACAATCAACTTTCGATCACTACTGATACTAATGTCAAGTGTAACAAGTTGTGACCTCAAGCTCCAGGTAGTTTCAGCTTCAGGCATCCACACTGGCGGTGACTCCAGGCTCCAGATAGCTTCGGCTTCAGACATCGACACTAGCGGTGGCAATGGGAATAGTGCCATTGACTGTAGGGCAGTAATGAGGTGAACAAGTAATCTTATTATTGTTAAAGCACTTAGACAGCAGGATTGTCAGACCTGCAAAGAGCATCAACTTTAGTGTTGCTTTGTCACGACAATTGCTTGCTACGAGTCCAGAAATATTTGGACGTTGGGTGTCCTGTGCGATGATGACCTTGACATTAGCTACATGTCAGACATCTATTATCTAACATTGCAGTGTTAATGCGATTTCCATAGTGGATGACGGCTTGATTGCATTAGCACAAGCAATATTAATTGTGTGATTAATTAACATCCTTGAAGGACATGAATCCTAAACAACGCCTGAAACTTTTCAAACAACCGTGTCTTAAAAAAATACATTGTTTTATATTTTGAGAAATAAGAAATTGTATTTTCTATGTCTAACATTAGGTTGCACACATAAGCCTTTTTAAGTTAATCGAAATTAATATATAGTCAACTCAGATTCTCGGAAGTGATCAAATTCCCTAGAGCTAGTTTATTTCTATCATGTTGGTTGGGATAGAAGGATCCACCACCAGGACAAAGAAAGAAGGTAGCAATAAAAAAACTTGTGCAAACGCAAGCTGGTGATGGAAGCACTCTATGAACAGGAAGGCACTCTGTCCTTATCGATCTATGATCCTAATGAACAACTCGAGAGGCGCTTGCGGTGAAGCCATGGTGATTTACTTGATCCAGAAAAGGCAATACTTCAAGCATCGAGCAATTTCCTTTTTTTTTCAAATATCGGATCTACTGCAACAGAAAAAATGCATTCTCCTTAATCAAAGGGAAACAAAAGGAAGATTGATATTCAGTGGAAGCATCTCTGGAATATCCTACTACGTCAAGGTCTCTTCTAAAGAATGAAACAAAATGATTACATGAAGGTGGTAGTAAAAGGTGATTTTCAGAAACCAAATCATTACCCGAACATGTCAAACTTCTTGCAGAAGGTGGTAGTATAAAGTAATCTTCATAAAGTGTTGCAAAGTCCATAATCCATAATTCCTTCCCATTAAATTTTCCCAGTTACATGTCGATGCAGGTATCAAAAACTTTTGAGAGCCTCGTTCCCTGGTTATACACCCACCTTCAACTATGAGGAGAATATTCTTGCAAAGAGCGACAAGCTCTTAGACCTAGATGCAATCATATGCATAGGAATAGTGAAAAAAATGTGCAGTACCGATAGAAATTTGATTGTATGTGGAGTCTGTTACTACATCCAGAGGTTGGTGAACAAACTTTGACAAAGAATCTGACTTTCTATCAAGTCTTCTACCACACCTAGAAGTTGCTCAACAAACCTTGAAATAGAAACTTCTCTAATTTTAGGATGTTAATTCAACCACCCATACAGTTTCTCACATTCGTGACGATCCAGATTTATAATTTCCTTCTGAGTATATTCACGCATGGAGTAATATTTGGCGTCATTTCTGAATATTCCATACCATTTTGCAAGCCACGATATGTGCGACTCCTCTGACGAAAGATAAATTCTTGTGTGATCTGCAGGATTTGATACATTTGCCAAATCTGTGTTGTTGGAAGAAGCTATATACTTCAACAAAAGGGAATTTTGCAGGTGACTTGAAAGTCCTTTCCAATTTCCAGTAACAAAACAAAGAAGTTCAACATACAAATCTTCAGGCAGGCCTTTCAACCAGCCAAAGCATCGAATACAGGGAGAATACCAATCATAAGATACTTGATTTTTTTTTGTGTCTGAGTTTCTGTTGACTAACATAGATTTTTTCGCTCAAAGTTGAGGTCACATAAAACCATTCCCTCATCTTTTAATTGGGCCTGAATGTCATCTCTAAGTTGTCTCACATGTGGATGACCAGGAACATTACAACGAAGGCACCTTAAAGCCCAAGTTTTCGATGATAGAGAGAAATGGGAATAAGTATTTAAAATGAATGTTGGAGGATGATAGTATAATCTTCCGTAATCTTGGTTTAATTCGTTTTAATGGAATATGTCCTCGATCTTTTCACTTATTAATGCCAATGTTTTAGAATATGTGTGTTGAATAGTCACTAATAACATGAGTTAACATTTCCAAATGCAAGCATATTCTCAAATATGACAACCTGTAATATATGCACAGTATTAAAGAGGGACATGACGTCAAGACCTTGGTGGATGACAACGGGGTAGTACAATATTGGACTGTTACTATGATGATGCCTTAAAAAAACTAAAATAACCAACAATTTTTGCCAATTCAAGATGGACACAAAAAAATCATCAGATCCCATAATATTCGCCCATTAATGCGTTTTAATGGGAGATGTCCTCGATCTTTCCGCTTATTAATGCCAATATTTTCGAACCTGTTTGGTGAGTTGTCACTAGTAAAATCATAATTAATGTGCATTGGGAAGGGTGGAAGGTGGTTGGGATGGAGGGGAGCGAAAAATGATTTTAAGCTTTTCTGAACGCGGGAGTCCGTGAACCCGTGAAACTTTGAAGACTCGACTAAGTATGGAAAGGTGGGTTGGATAGACCAAATCATTGTAGGCTTGCGAGTTCAAGGAGTCTGGGGTCGAATTGTAGATCACCAGAGTTTTGGGTGCAATATGTATAGCCCGAACACGGGGCACCAGAGTTCGATAACACCTATCCGCGAACCCGCATTCATAAAATTGGCTAAGTATGCAAATGAACGACGATCAGTCAGACTCGTGATGTGAAGGTATAGATGGAGATGAGGATTTTTCAGTTCGCCACCCCGGGAACCCGCAAGCACAAAAACGCGACTAAGTATAGAACCAATCTTTTTGAATATGTGTGTTGAATAGTCACTAATAACATGAGTTAGCATTTCCATATGCAAGCATATTCTCAAATATGACAACCTATAATATATGCATAGTATTAAAGAGGTACATGACGCAAGACCTTTGTGGATGGCACATTTGTGGATGACAGTGGGGTAGTACAATATTGCACTATTACTATGATGATGCCTTAAAAAAACTAAAATAACCAACAATTTTTGCCAATTCAAGATGGATGCAAAAAAATCATCAGATCCCATAATATTCGCCTGTTAATGCGTTTTAATGGGAGATGTCCTCGAGCTTTTCTCTTATTAATGCCAATATTTTCGAACATGTCTGGTGAGTTTTCACTAGTAAAAGCATAATTAATGTGCATTGGGAAGGGTGGAAGGTGGTGGGGATGGAGGGGAGAGAAAAATGATTTTAAACTTTTTTGAACCCGGGAGTCCGTGAACCCGCGAAACTTTGAAGACTCGACTAAGTATGGAAAGGTGGGTCAGTCAGACAGAGTCATCGTAGGTAGAGTCAGGCTTGCGAGTTCGAGGAGTCTGGGGTCAAATTGTATATCATCGAAGTTTTGGGTGTAAGATCTATACCCCAAACACAAGGCACCAGAGTTTGATAGCGCCTATCTACGAACCCTTGTTCATAAAATTGGCTAACTATGAAAACGAACGGTGGTCGGTCGGACTCATGATGTAAGGATATATATGGAGATGAGGATTTGTCAGTTCTCCATCTTGGGAACCCGCAAGCATAGAAACGCGACTAAGTAAGAACCATAAACGCATAATAGAGGGGAAGAAGAAAAGGGGAAAACATGTAAGTTTAGAAGAGGAAAAAGAAAGGGAGACAAGAACTTTATCCCTCACACAACAACACTTAGTCTCATAATTATGAAGCCATAGAAACACATTAACTATGGGAAAAACATTATCAGCTATGAAATATAGTTGGAGCTCGACAAACTCTGGTTCAAGTCAAAAGAGATGTTGTTTATGTCTACTGCAAAAATTTTCATATTATTTTATCTTAATAGTATTTTTTGGTGGCCCAACAGTAAAACCATGTTCCAATTTGCGTTTCTCAAGTGGAGATGTGTTTGTGAAGAAACCAGTGAACAAGTATGAAGAGGCTCAACTACAGCTACAGGACCTCAACTCTGCAAAGTTGAATCAAACAACAATAAGAAGCATCCAACTAACCAACGAGCAAGCATCAACTAGTCAACTAGGAATGTTGGTGAAGAACAATATTGTCCAAATTTAATGCAGACAAGATTGTATAAAAAAATCGGAGGAATATATTGTAACACACATGTTAAACAAACATTTCAGGTTGTTAGGCCTGGCAGGTAAACATGTAAGACTGTGAGGACCGTGCAAAGGCCTCCCACTGTGTAAACATTTAAGGAAGCTGTAGTTTGCATGGTTGGCATTCTGCATCCACAATTGGAACACCTCCATAACACCCAGTGACATATAAAAAAGGAAATCAAATTTTCTCTTCGCATACAAACATGCTTTGGAAGAGGATTTTGACTCAGGCATCT
>JASDQU010032257.1:0-22113 GCA_032191745.1 Picea mariana | reverse complement strand
GATTTATGGTTGGCTTATAAATGGCACAGGAAGTGAAAGATCCAGTATACTTGCTAGCGTCCTGTCAGATTTTTGGCCAATAAAAATTTTTCTGAAGAACGGCCACAGTTTTCTCCAAGCAAAAATGTCCTACCATTCGACTGCAGTGGGCTTCCCAAATCATCTTTGCACGCTTGCTTATAGGAACATAGAGATGGCCCAAGTAGCATAATAGTCTGTCCTGAATGTGAAAATTGATGACAGTCGTGCCTGTACCCAAGAGCTGATAGGTGGTGGTGAATTTTGTATCTTGCTGATAAAGTTGGGGCCACTCAGATGATTCATGTCCACAAGAATGGAGCATAGTGGTGAGTGTAACCACGAGAGGTCGATTGAGGCAATCAGCGACACAGTTTGAGATAAATGCCTTATACTTGATGTTGAGATGGAACTATTGCAGGTAGCTGGACCACTTTTTATGGCGGTCGTTCTGAAATTTTTCCTATGTCTGTATGAACTGTAGAGGCTTGTGATCAGTGTGTATAAGTGTCTCCTTTCCCAGAATGTAAAGTTTCCATTGATGACAGGCTTGTACAATGGAATACATTTCCTTGTCATAGGTGGGGTATTTTTGGGTAGTATTTGAGAGTGTCTCACTATGGTATGCCACCAGATAACCGTGTTGAGTGAGAACTACGCCCACAACATAGTCAGATGCATCAATCTCAATATCGAATGGTTGGTGCAGATTGAGCAAGGATATTATTGGAGATGAGCACAAGAGATTCTTTAGATCATTGAATGCTCATTGTTGTTTCTTCCCCCACACAAAATTGGCCCTTCCACTTCCCTTTGTCACCTGGTTGAGGGCCCATGCAATATGGGAGAATCCCAACATGAACCGTCAATAGAAGTTGGCCAGTCCCAAGAAGCTCTAAAGCTCGGTCAGTGTAGTCGGGGCTAGTCATTCATGAACGACTTGGATCTTAGCTGGATAAACATGTACCCCATGCTCATCAATAATGTATCCTAAGTATTGGACCATGTTCATGCCAAAAGAGAATTTTTCCAAGTTGGCATATAGCTTTTGTTGTCGCAGAGTGCTCAAAACCTATTGAATATGCCGCATGTGATCCTCCCATGTTCTATTGAAGATGAGGATGTCATCCAAATATACCACCACAAAGGAGTTGGTGAAGTGTCTCAAGACATCATCCATCAACCTCATGAAAGTGGTTGGTGCATTTGTTAAGACAAAGGGCATGACTAGCCATTCAAAGAGACCTTCTTTAGATTTGAAGCTTATCTTCCATACATCAGTTGGTTCGATAGGAACCTAGTGATATCCAAACTTTAGGTCAATATTGTTGAAGAACTTTTCCCCCTTGAGTTGGTCAAGAAGGTCATCCATCCTGGGAATGGGGTACCAGTTCCTTACTATGATTTTTTTTAAGGCTCTGTAATCAATGTAGAGTCGCCAAGTCTCATCCTTCTTCTGCACCAGTAAAATCGAGCTTTCATAAGGGGAGGAGTTGGGTCTGATGTGACCCTTTTGAAGCATCTCTTGGATCTGATTTTGGCATTTTCCATCATTGAACAATGATAGACTGGTCCATTAGGTAGAGGTGCGTCGAGGGTCAGATCAATTGGATGCTTGACTTGGCAGTGTTTCGGTACCCCTGTAGGTGAGGAGAAGATGTCTATGCATTCTTCCACGGTCCTTCCCACTTACTTCTGTTGCAAAGAGAGTCTTTGTGTATAGGCCACAGATGTGGTGGAGACCTTTTGCTTATTGTGAGCATGNCCAACATGAACCGTCAATAGAAGTTGGCCAGTCCCAAGAAGCTCTAAAGCTCGGTCAGTGTAGTCGGGGCTATTCATTCACGAACGACTTGGATCTTAGCTGGATAAACATGTACCCCATGCTCATCAATAATGTATCCTAAGTATTGGACCATGTTCATGCCAAAAGAGAATTTTTCCAAGTTGGCATATAGCTTTTGTTGTCGCAGAGTGCTCAAAACCTATTGAATATGCCACATGTGATCCTCCCATGTTCTATTGAAGATGAGGATGTCATCCAAATATACCACCACAAAGGAGTTGGTGAAGCGTCTCAAGACATCATCCATCAACCTCATGAAAGTGGTTGGTGCATTTGTTAAGACAAAGGGCATGACTAGCCATTCGAAGAGACCTTCTTTAGATTTGAAGCTTATCTTCCATACATCAGTTGGTTCGATAGGAACCTAGTGATATCCAAACTTTAGGTCAATATTGTTGAAGAAATTTTCCCCCTTGAGTTGGTCAAGAAGGTCATCCATCCTGGGAATGGGGTACCAGTTCCTTACTATGATTTTTTTTAAGGCTCTGTAATCAATGTAGAGTCGCCAAGTCTCATCCTTCTTCTGCACCAGTAAAATCGAGCTTTCATAAGGGGAGAAGTTGGGTCTGATGTGACCCTTTTGAAGCATCTCTTGGATCTGATTTTGGCATTTTCCATCAGTGAACAATGATAGACTGGTCCATTAGATAGAGGTGCATCGAGGGTCAGATCAATTGAATTCTTGACTTGGCAGTGTTTCGGTACCCCTGTAGGTGAGGAGAAGATGTCTATGCATTCTTCCACGGTCCTTCCCACTTACTTCTGTTGCAAAGAGAGTCTCTGTGTAGAGGCCACGGATGTGGTGGAGACCTTTTGCTTATTTTGAGCATGGATCAAAAAGAAGACAAACTTCTTGGTATGTGAAATGACCTTACTGCATTTCTTAGCATATATTAAAGAAATAGTAGTAGGCGGCACTACCTCTGGCATCCTGTACAATTGTATACCCAAAGTAATAATAACACTATGAGGTCTAGACTCATACATAGCATGATGCTTCCAGAAATATGGTTTTCCTAAAAGAACATCACAAACTTCAAGGGGCGCAATATCACATAGTACCCCATATTTGAAAGGCTTGATGTCGTAGGGAAGACGACAATGTTGGCTGACACGAAGGTCTCTTCTATGGTGAAGCCATATGATGGTGTAGGGTTGCGGGTGTGGTGTCATTGGTAGGTCCAGCTACTTAACAACCTCTACTAAAATTAGGTTATTTTGACTATTGTTATCGACAATGAAATGAAGCAGATCCCCCTTTACCCACATCTGTGAGTGAAAGAGGCGTTCCCCTTCCTCTAGTTCTTTTGGTTTACTTGGTCGGACTTTGGTGGTAGAAACAGTGGCACTGGGTTCAGCATTGATAATATGCTTCCCTCCTTCAGGATTTTATTTGGAATCAGAGTCGGCCTCTGACTCGGAAGCCTTCAGTTCGACCATGAGTGATTGCTTGGAGCATCATTCTTCGGTGTTGTGTCAATGGATTTTATGGTACTCACACCATTTTCCTGTGTCCTTCTTCGTCTTCTCATTTCCCTTCTTTTGTTGTGGCTTGGACTGGTTTTCCTGAGGGAAGCCATATCAACTCGGTCCCTTGTTGTGTGGTTTGGGGCTGCCTTTTCCCTGCTTTAGTTGTGAGGGGTTTGCAGATCCAAAATCTCACCTTTTCTACTTAAATTTTTGCTCGGTCTTGACAGTATATCTATAAGTCGTGCCCAATGAGGTGATTTTCAGAAACTCCATTTATGTTTCAATGTATCCATGCAAACAATTGTGGTATTTGAGCACCATATGATGCTTAGAGTATTTGATACCCAACTTGGTGCACAAGGTATGGAAAATATTGGTGAAATCTAGTACTTTCTGGTCCCTTTCTTGATGTAGGGTGGTCCATCTCGTGTACTGGTCCTCGTAGCTTCCAAGAGGGTATTAATGTTCATTAATGGCATCATGGAAGGAATCCCATGTAGGGGCCACCACAAACATTGCAGATTCCTCTACGTCCCTTTGCTTAGAGTAAGTATCCCAGTTGTCTTTAACATGGGGAATAACCTTGAGGAGTGCAAAAGTGATATTTTCTCTATCGAAAAAATTGTGGACAGAAAAATACCCTTTGAGAAGATTCAACCATTTACCTACAACATTTGCACTATCAATCCTTCAAATAATGGAATATCAAAATTTACCTATGCCTTGAAGGGGGTTGCATGTCCGCTTGATGAAGATGCTTCTCTTGTGGGCAGTTGTCGAAGGATCTGCACGAAGTTGTCCATCATTTCATTCCTTTGTCGTGTGAGGGATTCCTTGAGAAACATTTCAATAGGATCTCCTGCTCCATCATCTTTCTTTTTGTCCCCCATGGGTTGTTGTTGGGCTCGACACGACCGATCTTGCAATGGCTCGATTGGTTCGAGTCCCAACTTCTTGTACCCATATCTTGTTGGGGACATGCACGAAGAAAAATAAATGAAGAGTAGACTTCCCTCGTACCACAGATCCAGATTTAGGAGCGAAACGAACTGATTAACAGACTGAATACAATAAACACAAAGATATGAATAATAACACAGATATATAGTGAACAATATCTTTTATTGAATAATGAAATAAGGTGAAACTGTAAAACTATAGAATTGAAACACTTGCTCAAATGGTGGTAGTTATCTCTGAGAAGAGATGTGGCTGCTACATGCATCTGTCTGATAAGAATGAATTACAATGAGGCTCTAGAGGCCTTTTTGATATTACTCATGAATTCCAAAACCCTATACATCCAAAAACCTAACCGTAGGAGGTGAAACATCAAACATCATGTGGGCCCCTATGGGTAAGTTGGTACCTCAACTTCCCGGGGTCATAACTTTTGCATACAACCTCCATTTTAGGCCCGTGATATCCCATTGGAAAGGTCTTTTAGAGAACTATAATTTTGTTGTCAAAATCTAACTATGTCTATAGTTTGACTGTGGTGAGCCAGAAAGACATTGTTTAGGCCTCCAAAATGGACCTGGGAGTACAACAAGATGTGTTGGCATGGAAACATACAAAATAAGCTAGTTGGATTAGATGAGAGGCCACCAATATCCACTTGGAAGATGTGTAGGGATTCAAACATCCCCATAAGTGTAGAACCCACAATTACAAAGAAGTACGGAAGAACGTTTTGAACTAAAAACGGACAAGAGGAACCAATTGGAATAGGTGGGTGGTCACCAATAGCCAAATGGATCATAGGTGGATACCAAGTGGCATATTCGTATAGGTACTGGTGGAAGATGACGTGGAAGGATGTTGATGCAGGTAGTGACTGTACACAGGTGGACCATTCAAAGAGTTCCATGTGGCACTCTCTGATTGGCAAATAATGGCTAAGGGAGAATAAAAATTGTTGGAGTTGAATGGAATAGAACATGTAACCTTTAGGGGAATATTCAAAATATTCCTTAGTCTTAATTGTATGCCTCCTACCATTGCACCACACATGCTTCTTATTAAAACTAACCAACAATATTATATTTAAAGTGTAACAATGAAGCCCGAGAATAAAGGGGGATTGGTTAGGCCGACTTAGCCTATAAAAACTTAGTATTTTACCACTATTGAGGATATGGAAATGTGTGCCAAAGAGAGGGCCTACATATAATTTTGTGCCAATTTCATAATTTTTCCTTGTTTTGTGTGTACGAGGTGTCCCTCTTTTGGGTTTGTCTTGTTTTGAGTGCCATTGAGTTCTTTAAGAAAGGTATAGGATGTTTATATTCATTTTTCTCATAATTTCAAGAGGAATATGATGGTGATGTTATTTTTTTGTAAAAATTCTATGTATGAAAAGTCTTAGTCAAATTTGTCATGTATGAGACTCGTAATCTCATTATGCGTAAAAAAAGGGTTTTTTCGACACTTGTTCATAACATAGTCGATTTTATACTCATTTTTCTCATAATTTCATGAAAAAAATAGTAATGACCTATGTTTCTGGGATTGAGTAACATAATTGAAGAGTGACGTCAAATTTGGCATTGTAAGCCCATTTACTGTAATTTTGGCATTTTGAGAATTAATAAGAGTGGTMTATTTATGTCTATTTTGAAAATCATTATTTCCACWAGTTATTTTTATCAGTTAATGAATTTTATGGATAAGTAATACATTCACATGATATTTTGAAAATATTCAATTCGATCTTCAATTTCCCAAATCTGGTCGGATGTTTATTTGTATTTATGAACTAATTGACATCTAAGSATTTTCGGGTTGAATTGGTATTAGAGTTTGTTGATATTTTAGATCARGTTGGTATCAGAACACGTTTGGTATTTTCAGATCATATGGTATCAGAGTGAGGTTTTGACATGTATTTGCAAGTGAATTCTTACGAGGTCCAAGCCTAAGCGAGGTGAAGGAAATATTGCAAGTTATAATCCTGAAATTCACTAGTAAATTTGGGTCATTTTGCGACAGCTCTTTCGACGTTCTTGTGACGTTATGTCGTGGATATTGCAATGAATATTGGGTCTCCCAAACGTTGCTTCACGTGTCATGGAAAGTGCAACGAACCTGATAAAACATCACAAGAGAAACGACAAAAGGAAGTTGTCGCAAGCTCAACAACCAATGTCGGTCGTCGCAATAAAGACGACCAACAGTTGTTGTCACACGAACAAAAAATAAGGGATATAAGCACAAGAGAGACTAAGAAGGGATATTGTCGCAAGAGCGACAAAGAAGGGATACCGGCGCAAGAGCGATAAATAAGGGATATTGTTGTAAGAGTGACAAAGAAGGGATATTGTCGCAAGAGTGACAAAGAAGGGATATTGTCGCAAGAGAGACAAAGAAGGGAATTTGTCTGCAAGAGAGACAAGGAAAGGATATTGTCATAAGAGCGATGAATGTAAAGATTCTTGTGACAAATTAGCTATACTATCGACGAAAAAATTTCATCAATAGTATAGCTCATTCATCGCAATAATCTTTACATTCATCGCAATAGTGACAACATATATTTATTTAAAAAAAAAAATGATGTCCTTGAAATCAAGAATTTGTGATCAAAATTAGTTGAGAGCTTTATATCCATTGATATCARTTCAAGTGTATAACATTAGACTGTTATTTGAGATCAGAATAGTTTGAACTTTGAGATGCATGTCGCATGTTCAAATATCAGTTCCACTGATCTTGAGTTCAATACCAAGCCTCTTGCTTAGGGGCCATATAGAGACTTGTWGTAAAMTGACTTTAAGTATATCAAAAATGTTCTTTGTAAGGCTCTAGGAGTTGTTGAAGGMTATCATGAGGAACATGGTAATTACCAKATTGTTCATGGAGAACATTTCTCAACATACTCCAAATGATCAAATATCTCAGTGAATTGTCATCAAGCTTTTGAAGATGAAATTGTCAAGGTCTAACGTCTCTCGGTCGTGTCCTAAATATGTGTTCTAAAACCATGTTTATTTCCAATATAAAGAGGTTAAAAGGAAGAGAAAAATTTACCTTGTAAGAATAGGAAGTGAATCTCATTAAAGTAAAGCATGTAAAAAAATTGACTTGAGAACTACCAAATAAGTCTTCTTTAAGAGGTTGGATGTTTTCTCTCCTTCCAAATCTGGTATTTATGCATACATTTATATTTGACATGTAATATTAGTATTAGGTACTATTGAAATTTTGTATTTAATTGTTTTGATTGCACATGTTCTCTATGCTGAAAAGGAAAGATAATGAAATGACCTAATTAGTCATAGTTAGTTGTAGTTTGTAGATAATTTAAAAACTCATATTTGTTTGGATTTTGATGATTAATAACTTGAGTTGGCCTAGTGGTTAATAACATGTGTTTCCTCCGATGGTTCATTTCCTACTTAAGTTTTGTATTCATTCACAGTATTCTCCACTAAACAAGAAAAATTCACTTCCAAACAATTTTAGGGGATGCATTAATGTCAATAATGACAAAGTTGAAACTCATTTCTTGTGTCATTAAGGATTTTTGGTTTGGGACAAAATTCTTATGCTCAAATATTTAACTTTAATCACAAGAATCATTAGTTGATTAAAAGCTTTTCAATGGATATGGTTGGGAACATTCCAGCAAACAAAGTCTAGGTTTGGCATTTATTTGATTAAGAGAGGGGTATGTGCAGATACAATTACTATAATTAGAATTCTATGATTTTAGTGTTACAATGTTGATTTGGTAATGTTAGATTTTAATTCCCAAATTAGGCAAGAATATAAATCGCCTTTACAAATTAATAATTTTCCATAAGCATATGAAGGAAACACATACAAAGAGACTGCATATTTACAACCTCTACATGTTACCTTGCAGTCCTTATAGTTGGCCATGATTTTTTCAATATGCAGTCTTTGAGTGTACATGTTTTAATTATATGCAGGTTCAGTTTAGCAGGATCCGGAGAATGGTTTTGTAACAGTTTGAGCTTAATGGGAAAATGTTTGTAAAATTTTTTGTGTGTTCTGGAGGAATGAATAAGATTTCAAATGTATGAGTAGAATGATTAGTGTTTCATAGTAATAGAGGGAATAATTAATGCCACTTTCAAACAATGTAAAATGTCAACTTTAAGAAATAAATCCAGAAATCAAGAATTTGTGATCATATTTTCAAATCATAATGTTACCAATGTGGCTTGGGGGTTTTCAAATGTTTTCTCACTCTAAAGTTTCCATTACTGCATTGATGATTTCTACCAGAGGGATAATTAGTTGGATTCTTTGCTCAAATCTTGGTGGATAAATTACATTTGGCTCCTTGGGAGTAGGTAAGGAATCAACTTCAGGTCAACTAGTATTGAGGGATCTAATAACCAAATAGAAGATAAATAAATTGGGTAGATATACTAAGATTTTTGGATCATAGGAAATCCAATAGGTCACAACAAAGGACCAATTTTGTAGAATCATGCATTAAGAGATATAGGACCAATTTTTCCCCATCTGTCTATTACAAACTAATGATATCATGAAATGAAACTTCATGTTTTCTCTTAGTTGTAAAGTACAAAGTTACTAACATGAAGAAAATTAATTTTCTCCTAGAAGCACCAAGATCTTTTGTTTTAAGTACCTTTTTGAGCCCACATTGTAAGAGCTGTTAATGAAACTTGCAATCCATATGCTATATCAATTTCTCCCAAATTGTCATCCATGTTTATGCTAATGTCTCTATAATAGCTCTCACGTGAAAGAAAGGGTGAATTTATGGGAGTACCCGCTATATTTTTTTGGGGTTACTTGCTCATCTCTTTGCTTAAGAACATAACAATTGGTATTGAGTAAAAAGTGGGAGTATGCTACATGGGTCCATAAGGAAACAACACAGTGGTGATCCAAATACAACAATTATAATAATGATATGGAAAGATAAAACTTCTATTTTCAATGCCTACTATATATGCATTGAAAGACATGATGCTAATATTATATTCATTTCATGTTTTTTCTCGAAGGGATGGCCTATCATTTGAAGTGAAAATGACACATTCAAGTTATGGTCATTTTTATGTGCAACAAATGGTTATAATCTAGTTAGAAAATTCTACTTGATATGGATGCATGCCATATATTATGTGGGCCTTTTAGAACTACACTAAACATTTTTGCATTAGAACAAAATCCACTGGCCTTCAAACAAACATTAGTGCTTGATTATTTTTCATTTCTATATATATCCATTGTTGGATTTTGCAAAGATGTGCTACAATGGTTTGAACAAATGGTAGGAAAAGCTTGTTGTCACTTGTGAAATTTTCGTTCCACTTATTTGTCTTGCGGTTTCCACTAAGATTTTCACTTTCTAAGACACCATATGGGTGTTGAACGAGATGACTATGAAGATTTGGCATTCTTACTAAAGATCATGTTAAGGTGATGTAGTCAACAATAATAACTCTCTAAAAGTCAATCCAAGTGATACATTAGATTCCTCATGAACAATAGATATTATATGTAAATAATCACTAAGAACATCGACAAATTCTGAAGGCCTTCAAGTTATTTGTTGAGCATTTCATATGGTTGTTACATATATATCAGATCTATCCTTAACTGATAACACTTGTTGTTTGGTGGTTTTGTCACATCTTCTTTATCCATTTTCAAGTTCTATTTGTTGCCTAGACTCATAGCCCAAGCACAAGGCACCATTGCTTGGATTTTCATGTTATATCTTAAAAGACAAAGATATTACCATTCTGCAGATCTGGTTCCCACAAAACAAGAACTGGCACCCTAAGAGAATTATTGAGCTCACATATCAAGTTTGACTAGGTCAACCTTAATCACACCTTTTAATACAATAAAAGTATAAAGAATATGACTCTATCCATAATTACAATTAGTAATAACGAATGCACGATCCATGGATACATGTAGAGATAATAGTCTAATAAATCCAATAGTGTTAGACTACCCCACTATTAGGGAATTCATGAGCTATGAATAATCATTTGATGGGTGACCATCTGAATATGAAGGAATTTTCCTTAACATATTGAAATCAAACTTAGACTACAACATCCTTCTCAACCATGACTACATACATGTTATTCATGTAATCATCTTTATCATTTTTTGGTGATGCATTCCCCCATGAGGCCTACATCATTAGTATTGACCAAATCGCATTAGATAAGCACTACCCAGTTTCCCCTTCGTCTTATTATTCTAATTAACCATATTCACCTATAAACAAGTTAATAGGTGAATTCTATGTCAAAAACATCTACACTAAGCAACTTCTATCACTAGCCTTTCCTTCACCAACACCTTCCCTAGTGATAAATGATCTAAATTGGATCCATAAAAAATATTGGTTATCGGTTCAGATGTTGTAAGGCTCAATACATGAATAATTCTAGTGGTAGAAGAAAGGATCATGACTATTGACAATGTAGGATATGTGGTTGATGGCATTAAGGGCCCCATGCTATGTCAGCTGGTGTCATACAAGTTTGGAACTCTTGAAACCCACAAACAAACAAGCATGTAAAATTTAAATCCAAACTTGAACAATTCAATCTCTTAAATTTCATGTTTACCAATGCCTTCAAATCGATAGGATGATATCCATGGAACCACAAATTGATGTAAAAATTGTATGTCAAGGCCAATAGAAACAATAGAACCAAGGAGCATTGAATCAATATATACCAAGACTAAGAGAAGCTGAAATTATCCTTAAGTGTATAATAAAATTACATTCACAGATATATACAAGCCATAGAAATATCCTTGTATATATTATTAGATGAAAAAGTACCCATAATGTCAATGCATTATATGCACCATTACATGTTCAGCTATATAATCTACATCTAACTGTCTTATAAAATTATTACACATCATCACTTTCTTTTAGTCTTATTTTGTGTTTTTCAATTCTTGAGTAATTCATCCATCTCCATGTCTTTGTTTACTGGGTGCTCTTCAACAGTTGATGTTGCTTCATTCCTTTCAGGCTGAGCATGTCTAGTCTCGTACCCACGATGTGGAGGTTGCTGTGAGGGGCCATCACCTACAAAAACAAAAAATATTAAATTTATATGTCCAATTTTTAAATATCATTGAAGTAGTTCATTAATATTAAAAAAAACTATGCAATGTAATTATTTACCTAGTCCACTAGTCGACATCGTTGGAATGGCTGCCATGTTCACCTGATCTTCAGTACGAGGAGGCTCAACTACGACAATATCTTCCATTGAAACGAAAAAAATTACAAGTATAAAATTATTAAGTATATGATTAATATACAACCATTTTATCGTTGTGGGCCTCAGTCATAGGAACATCTTAGGGATGCACCCCACTGGGACGGGGTTGCACCCCACTGGGATGGGGTTGTTGGGGAGCACCATGATATTTTGTACACGTTGCACTATCAATGCTATGTTGTCCAGTACTAATGGTTTATTTGATAGTGTTGCTCTCTTGATTAAAACAAAGACATTGAATTATGGATGTTATCAAACATTTATGTATTTTATAAGTAATGAAAGGTTAATGTGGACTGATTTTTATTTACCTTATCCCGCAAACTAGATCTTGGGGTCTGCCCCATTCTTTTCCTACGATCAACCATGGATTTGTATCCATACTTGTAACCAAGTTGGAGGTCTTCCTCCGTGATTTTAGTTCCAAAGTCGCCACCCTGCATTGCATAATAGTATTTTTTTTAATGTTTTTGGCTGCAATTACCTGAAATTTGTAAGGTGATACAAATAATATTCTTAAGATGTTTGGGTACTTATTATTCGTGACTGTAACCTCAAGTAGTCTCCCTGGCCTGGCTTGCGTTGGCCATGTTTATAAATCCTTTTTGTGGTTTCCTTCAAAGTGTCAGGAAACCTATAATCAAAATTTTCAAGTATGTTATATATAACCACACTTTTATTTAGATCTAAACAAAATTAAAGTTGGTATTGAAATCAAAATATTGTAATTTACCTTGGGGTACCAGTTATTTTTTCTCCTGATTTTTTCAATATCTTTTCTTTTGCATCATCAATGATCTACTTCCACTCCCTCTCAGGAATTGAGGGAGGACGCTCATACCTAGGATTTCCTTCCAAGCTTCGTCTATAAACATCCCGTGTATATTTTAAATATTCGCCCATTGCAGAGGTGACCATTTTTTTATTGAACGTGTCTACTCCAAAGAGGCCTTTCAGATAATCCATAAGTTCTTTTTTGAGGTTGGAATTCTGGAAATTCCACCTCACGTGTAAGGTTTCCCCAAAAACCAACAAGGCCTTGCTCTCTAGGTGCCTATAAAAATGGTTTTTTCCTACACACAAAAAGATATTTTCATTAATTTAAAAACAATAATCTAGATGATTTGTGTATGAGATGGACAACATGAAACAATTAAAATATGAAAAACTACCTCGGATTCTTATTTGTTTTAATGGAAGTTTGTTATCGTCGACCAAAAATGTGCACGGAAGTGTCCTCGTTCTTATCACACATCTATCTCCAGGAAATGAAACCATGTCAACCACATCATCAGCCTCATCTTTGTCACAATCTCTAGAGTCTGACCGATGTGTGTATGTTTGGCGGTGCGTGTCATGGCTCCTATCTAAATTAGGTGTGGAATATGGAGAAGTAAAAAGTACTCTAGAAGTTTTATGAAAACCTGCATCGGGACTCTGTGGCGTCTCTGCAGTGCCACTACTACCAACACCGCGCTGAACAGGCTCCAAAAATCTCTTTATAAAAAAGAAAATGTTTTTTCATGAGATAATGTAAAAGTTAAAGAACAAAGTTTCATAATTGAACATATGATTACATTAAAAAAAACACTTTAAATTATGGTTATCACCTTATATGTGTTAAGTTGTGACATAAGAAGATTGATCTTTTCTAGGACGTCAGGAGTTTGATCTGGACAATCTAATAAGCTACTAAGTTCCTTGTGCGCTTTATGATCTTTTTTTTATTAATACCATCGGATTAGGGGATGAATAAAACCCCTCCTCATCGGCGGAATCGTGATCAACATGGTCTGATGACTACATATAATTTCAACAAAAATAATGTCATTTCAGTAAAATTATATAAGMAAATAATAAAATTCACGTAAAATGAAAGTTGAATTTGATAATCATTTACATGTTATGTGGTTGTCCATTTTCCACGATCATCCTACCACATTATAATATAATTAGAACCCAAAAATATTTAAAACATTCTTAACTATAACAAAAAAAATGATTGCCACCCAAATAAAATCAACCTCAACGATCAACCTCCCACATTATTATAAAATTGGGACCGTGAAATATTTAAAACAATGTTAAATATAAAAATAAATAAAATGCAATAAGTAGAGGTTGCTTAAAGAGGTGTTGCATAAGTACCCGCACACTATTAGTCAATTTTTCTATTCAATTCAAATGGTAATCCACTAATAACTCTTACCCGAGAGCTATCTTTTGTATTATGCACATGACTACTCGATTCTCTTCGCGTCCCTCATATGTGAAATTTGGTTACTTGTTTGTTGTCATGGGTCGTGTGTTGTTTATAAACCCTACAATATTGTCAGAAGCTTTAGGCCTTCCATCAATATAGATAGTCGTTCCCCTATTTTTATCATTTTTTATTAGTTGTATATAATTTGTGGTGAGTGCATATCTCTGCATACTTCGCATGTACTGTACCAGTCATATCCAATCGTTATAATTGTAACACAATCTGACATAGTCCATCAATTCAGTTACTGTATTGTATTTTACAGTTATTCCATCCCATGGAAAATATCCCCAGGCCATGCAGAGAGGATGGTGTAATGTGATATGTCCTATTGTTGACAATGAAGTCAGCATCTATAGGAGGCAGTTCCTTAGGTACCCTTTGTTAACCAGATGCTTATACCTAAGTGGAACCTCTATGTCTCCTATGCTCTCATCATCATAATATCATGATCCTCCTTCGGCAAGAAAAAAATTCCATGCGTCTACAGAATTTTCTTCTGACTTTTTCACCTCTGGTCCTTGTTTGTGTATCATATCTACTAGATGCAGTCACATTTCCCTCTATTTGTCCTAAGCTTTCCTCACTCAACGAAGAAATATCTGACAGGTACATGTTTGTTTGTACCTTCAGTTTCATGTGCACTTGTTGTTAGTGAGTAGTCCATCCTCATCCTAGTTCCAATTTTTGAACTTTTTTTTCTATATTCAAAGTTCTAAATAATTTTTTTATATCTTTAATTTTGGATGCACAATTAGAGGGTGAAATTACCAATATTAGTAGGGGAAGTCATGCATGCAGTGGATTTCCAACTTATTGAAGGGTATAAATCTCTAGGTGGGTGCACCTTAATTTGACTCACTTATCCATGCAAGAAATATGTACTATGGTTAGATTTCACACTACGAAATAGTGGTCAACCACCTAATGTAATGTGATATCCCTCTTGATTTTGGACATATTAAGGAAAAATATAAAGTCTACTATAGATAGAGGTTGCTTTTCTGCTATAGGGGAAATCCAAATGCTAGTTTATTTGGATAACCAACAAGAAGTTTTATATTTTCCAGTTGTTGTTGAGTTAATGTTAGATGATTTCCCTGATATTGGCTTAGAATTGGCACGTGCAGAAGAAACAACAACAGTTGCTGGAAGAATTTTATCTGAGCTCAGTTCAATATTAGATAGTGTTGTGCCAAGAAAAGGAAATGATGGTGAATGGTAGCACTCTCTTTTCGAAATATTTTTGGGTGCATTGGAAGATCGAAGGAGAAAGCGAGTTGAAAAATGGTTGATGTCAAACAGGGTATATTTTTCCAATTCTGATGAGGTGCAAAAATTACAGTTAGAGGTTGTTGAGGGTATTTCATAAATGAAACAAAGGTTGTATATTTGAAAATGTAAATGATCTAAATGATTTTGGAGATATATGCATGAAAAAAATKCACGTATCCTCTCATTCTTGYATGGGTAGCCATGTATGTTCAGAAAAMTGTACCTTCTTCACCATGGAGGAAGCAGAGAATTTAGTAGAGGAATGCAAAGATTTGGCAGGGCATGATGGTCCCCATGACTGTAAAATGAGAAACCACACATGTGGGGAATTTTTTGAATTTTTTAAGAATTCATCCAGCTGTAATAATTCTTTTTCCATCCATCTTGGGCATGAGGATCCACACAAGTGCAATTCTCCTCAACATATGTGCACAAAATTTTTTTCTCTTCCCATTTGCAAAAATTCGGTGTGATTTCCCAATTGATTTTGGGGATCATGATAGGCATGCTTGCATGTGGTTACAAGGACCATTTTCACGAGATCAATCCTGATGTAGAACATCTAATATGTGGGATTGAGCATGTGTTCCTTGACAAATGCAAGGTGCCTGGAATATGTGATAATTTTACTAAATTAGTTCACCAAACAAAGCAGCTCTTAGGGAATAGAGGRTAATTTGAGTATGAKATTAGATAGTGTTGTGCCAAKAAAAGGAAATGATGTTGAATGGTGGCACTCTCTTTTTGAAATATTTTTGGGTGCATTAGCTTATCGAAGAAAAAAATGAGTTCAATAGTGGTTGATGTCAAACACAGTGGATTTTTCCAGTTCTGATGAGGTGCAATAATTACAGTTAAAGGTTGTTGTGGGTATTGCAGAAATGAAGCAAAGGTTGTCTGTTTGAGAATTTAAATGATCTAAATGCATTTTGATATGTATGCATGAAAAATGCCATGTCTCCTTTCATTATTCCATGGGAAGCCATGTATGCTCAGAAAAATGTACCTTCTACACCATGGAGGAAGTAGAGAATTCAATTGAGGAATGAAAATAACTAGCAAGGAATGAAGGTCCCCATGACTGTAAAATGAGAAACCACACATGTGGGGAATTTTTTGACTTTTTTAAGAATTCATCTAATTGTAATAAGTTTACCGAATTAGTTCACCAAACAAAGAAGATCCTAGGGAGTAGAGGGTATTTTCGATTATGATGATGTATCAGAGTAGAAAGGTCTATGAAAGGATTGTTGTGTCTCAGTACGATCCTTTAAGAGGAACCATGAAGGACCCCATGTTCATACAACTAAGTAGGATTTTATACATTATTGTGAGACAAGATATCATTCTTGTGGCTATTTTTTCCAACTTCCTATTGACCACCCATGTTTGCATAACATGGTGCATGGTAATTTGAGAAATGATAAATTTATTTCATAAACAAAGGAGATTGATATCGATGGAAAAAAATACGCATGGGGAGATACTGGGCTGGAAAAAATGTGTAATATGCATTGTAAAAAACTTTAAAAACTTGCATGATATTGTCATTCATGTGTAACATGACTTTCATTTGGAAAAAGAGATAGAAGTAGTCTTTTACCTCATCCGGAATGGGATCATCCTTTTTAAGCAGAACAAGGACTAAAATATCTTCAAGGGAATTTTATATATTTCCATCAAGGACATGGACAATTCTGATGTGGACAATTTTGCATGGAGGCATTTCTCCTGGACCTCTTCATGAAATATTGTGAATCTATGGTGCAAGTACAAATATGTGAGATGTGGATTTATGATAATATTTTGAATTCTCCAATCACATTGCTCATTTGCATTAGATGGAGCTTTTTCGGTCATGACCTTGTGTAAACCATTCCATTTGGTGTTTGTTGCACTAAGTGTAAAGAACAATGTTGGAGAATTATAAGACATAAGTTAGGTATGAGCTATTTTTTACCTCTTTATTCCCTTTTATTTTAACTGTATCCATATTTTGTATTTATCAAATGAGGAATTACCCTGGAACCGATGCCATTAGACACAAACTCAATCCTAATGACAACTAAGGAGAAACAACAACACACGCTAATTAATTTAGGAGTCAAGCATGTAAACAAACATTCTCACAAAGAAGCGCTAGTTGGTGATGGAATCCAACATTGCAAGATCGATGCGCAAAGGGGATGAGTTTCAGCGGGTGGGAAAGTTATGTTGAAAACCTACTTAACGAACTAACGCCCTGGTGAAATTTACCTCACCGAGCAATGGGAAACCCTCCAAGGAGTCTAAGTGATTCTAGCCAAAGTTGATCCCAGGTACAACACCACCTTCCATGTGTTGTCACCTTTTGTAGGAAGTATAAAATATTATGGCCTTTATGGTACCCCATACTATACCAAAGCAGAGGGGGGACAGTCGACAGTTGACACCAATACCAACAAAGCAAGGTTGATTACTGTGTCGGCCCAACTGTGACATCGTGATTGACCTTTGTGTTAGAAAGGATTCCCAAAGTCAGTGATATAGCAACTAGATTTCACTCCCTAACTCAAAGATTTATGTTTTCTTAGCAGTTTTGGAAATTTATTCTCACAATCCTATTCCAAATCTCTACACCTAAGCTAAGATGGGTTTGAAGAGCCCTAGAAAAGTTGCTAGATAAATTTTAATTAGTGCTTGATTTTAGGTTTTTGTTACTCAAAGGAGTGGTCGTGAAACTAATAGTGTTTTGACTCAACTCTTTAAACCATGCAAGAGGAAAATGAAATGCAAGAATTTCAACTTCGATGAAAACTAGCTATGGGAAGGAGCAAGAGGTTTTAAGAAAAGAAATAATTTCTTGATAGATTACTATGTGTGCACTGCTAATGACAAAAAGTATGAGCTAATTATCCAAATAAATGGAAGCAAAATGACCCAAATTTTAAAAATACCATGCAAATGTCATAGTTCACTTAGTACACCTATACAACATTGAATCAAATGTCATCATTTCTAACATAGTAAACTTTTATGATTATAGAGACCACCAGAAACATCTTAAATATTCACAAGGATCACAGGGGCTTCACCTTGTTGACCAATATCTTATCACGTTCATTCATAAAGGGGGTTTTTTAATTATGAACCCACATGTTGTGAATAAATGTGTTCACATCAAACACTGAAAAGAACAATGTAATAAAGAAAATATGATACAAATCCTTGCTTCATAAGAGGAATGTCACATAAGGATTTCAAATTTTTATTTTCTATGAAAAATCTTAACCTTTCCAAGACATAAGAGGTGTAAACATGGTGATCTTAGTACCCAAGAAACATATGTTCCTTAAAAACAAAGGTTAACAAATTTCTTTAAGTAGGGAAGGGATAGTGACAACAATTACCATGAGAGAACAACATTCAAGCAAAGGTGAAAGAGAGAGTAGACAAGAGGTGAGAGGATACCACACTAGGGTTGAACTAGTGAAGGAAAGAGAGGTGAGACGAAACAAATATTGTGAGGGAGGGTGAAATTTGGAAATGATATCCTACAACTCGTGAGGGCATTAGAGGTGGAATTATTGTGAGGTGACATGAATGAATACATGAAGTGATGATGTTAAAAGGAACCATCAAATGCGTTGATGATGGTGAGGTGATATTATCAATATTTTGGAAAGGAACCATTGAAGGCACTAATATTAATTGTAAGGTGACATTAGTGAGGGAATGTGCCATTGATTCTAGAAAGGCATCGTTGAAGGCATGAGGTGAATATGTTAGCATGGGGATGGAAAAGGAACATAAGGAAACAATGTTAATTAAGCACCATCGAAGGTAGGAGGAGAGCGTTGAGAGGAAGGAAATTTCATGGAAATGAAGGTGACCTTATAGCTATAGGCTATAGGATGAAACCGCAAAAGATAACCTCTTAAGGAATATAGAAAGGGAGTGGTGACTAGTCTCAACTAAGGAATGTCATCTCGAATTCGTCCCTACTCAAGATAATGAACTAAAGGGATAAAATCAAAGATGAACGAATAGGCAATAGGTGGTCAATAAGAGAAAAGATAAGACAAGGAAGAGAGGAAAACCTTTCCCTAGGAATCTTAAGGATAAGGTAAAGAAGATACATGAATAATAAAGGTATGATAGGCTATGATTAGGGGACTATATAAATGGAAGGGGGGGGGAAACAAGGAGAGTAGGTGTTACCCTAAGAGTATCAAGGTGATATTGGAGGATAAAGAGATGGGTAGGATGTGTAGACCATGTGATAAGGATTATAATGATATTTCCCTCAAATATACAATAGGTTTGTAGGATGTGTAGAATATATGCAATCATCATTCAGGTTGTTATTGAGATCTTCAAATTACACAATACCAATTGTATTTAGGATTTCAGGCCACATGTACAAAACTTTCAAATAATTCAAAACTTCAAATTCTCTTTCAAATTATGATGATGTGCCCTCTATTCTAGAAGAAGAATTGTGCCTTGATTTTGTGAACGAAAACTCCTTAAATATTTTCTACCAGTCAGGGGTAGAATATAAGTATGATAGTTACCTTGATGTCTCATCAACGTATGACCTTTGCATTGATATTTTTATGGTCATTAAGGCATTAGCATAATTAAGGTTCCTAACTTCCCAATAGAACTGATCTTTGTCCATGAACAAAGGCATTTTTCATAATGTTGTGTTATTGTTTAAGGGAATTCAAATGCATATAATCAGTAGGCTTGTGACAAAATTAATGAAGTGAAATTGGAACATAATTCTGAGAATGAAATGGAAAGAAGTTGGCAAGATAAAAATGACTCAAATTTAGGAGAAAACCATTCTCAAGCCACAACTCATTTCATGAACATAGATAGGGAATAATATGAATAGTGCACTGATATTTTCAATCCCATATCCATGAAGGAGCATGTTAGTAATCAAGTTGTGTATGATGTTGCTTTGAGAATCTTGGATATAATTGTTTTCCATGAAAATCAACTAGTAAATATGAAAAAACAAAGATCAACTCCAAATGATTCTCAAGTCTTCTTCCTTTTTCATTTTATGGAAAAATTTAGGAACTTGTTGATTCTTCAATTTTGTGTGGGAATACATATTCCCAAATGGCCATGGTGGAAGGATTGGAAGAACTTTGGGATGTTCTATAATGGGTGATAGCAAAATTTGAAATCAGTGTTCCATTGGAAATAAGACTACTTACTTTTCTCTTCATGTTTTGACTTCTATCTTTCTTCATAAACCAAACTTACAACAACAACTAGAATGTGTTTTGAAGTTGGGTCATGGAGGTGACACTTCAGCAAAATTCGATATTGAACTTTACATGGAATTTTTTAAGGATTTGTCATTGGATAAACATGCTAGAGTTGTTGGCAATGAATATGAGGATATTTTGGCAGAAAGAGAAGGTTTGGGAGTTAGAATGCACATTTTAGAAGGTTTGGGAGTTAGAATGCACATTTTAGAAGGTTTGGGTGATATGRGACTGATAATTTCCTCTACCAAAGAATCCCCTATGGTTTCATTTTCTAAGTGAAAACCTCTACTTTCTTTCCTCACACAACAGAGGAACAACACCCGTAGCAGTTAATTTTGGAGTGCTTTCAGATCTAAAGAAGTGTACATGCCCATCTGCGAAAATTGGAAGGAGGAAATATTATCTTGAGCCTTTGGTTTATACGCTTTCCTTTCTTCTTTATGTAGACTGGAGCTCAGTAAAAAAAGTTTTGGTTGAGTTGTTTGATATCCATTACATAGAAAACCATGAGAATTAACTAGGGACTATCTACAGAATAAATTTATGAATTCAAAGACCATGTATTGTGTTCCCAAGGTACCAAATCTTTTTATGATCATGAAGAAGATGATTGAGATGTATTTCTTTACATCTCCATGGAAGATCCTAACATTTTAGGAAATCAAGGATGTAATGGTACATACATTTATGAAATTTAAGATGGAATATATATTTGAAGATAAGCCTAAGTGCTCTCAGCTTATGCATTCAATCGAGGAAGAGGTTTGTCATCTGAAAGTTGAAGAAATGGAAAATATGGAGCCATCACATGGCCTCAATGTTGACAGGGAAATATGATGTATCTCATTTAATTTAGAGAATGGGACTTCCTTCATACTTTTTTATGGTGACCCTCTTTATGATACTTACTAGGAATATTGCAGCCAAACATAGCCACACTTCAAATTTGACTTCTTTTCATTTTCGCACACCATTCTTGTTGTTTAAATATGGAAGAATAAAGGCTCGTAAAATGACATGGTTTTAGCCACATATGGTATTAATTCACCTAAGGGAAGCTATGTTTCCCAACAACGATATCCTAAGATGAAGAAAACTCCATTTCCCAGTACTTATGTTGATATAACCACTGGAAATGAGTTCAGAGTTACCTCTTTCAATTATCTGATTTTTTCTCAAAAGACAGAACAACCAAATCATTCATGGAATATTAAAATAATTGTTGTTTTTAGGAATTCAGATTCCACTTTAAAAGAAGATATTCAAAGTAATATTTCATGTGGAATAGATAACAAAGGTCCTAAACCAAATGATGAAGGTTCTAAAAATTATGATGTTGAGTTTAGTGATGAATTATTGATTAAGAGGGTGGATAGAGGCTATGAGAATGACGTAGGTGAAGGAATAGCTAGAAATGCAGTTTTGGATGCACAAAATTTAATTCCCACAAAGTTCAAATGCCTCTAATAAACTTCACAATAATATATGCACTCCAAAAAGAATATGGATTCAATATATACTGACTAGCATTGAAAGGAATATGAGGTAGAATGTTAGATCAAAGTTTACAATTTTTCACTTGTATCCAAAATCGTACAAATTGCCAAGTCTGAGGGTGTTGATATATTAATGCTCTTAGAGATGATTTTGTGACTAATATTATTTTCAACCTAAGATTTTTCTCACAATGAAAATGAT
>JASDQU010032256.1:0-22162 GCA_032191745.1 Picea mariana | reverse complement strand
TATTTACAAATGTATTTACATGTGTATGTGTGTACTTTTTCTTACTTGTGTGCAATATGCCAATCTAATACTTGATTAGCTAGAGTATCTGTCATTTGATTCAATCTCCTAGGAACACAAATATACGTAATGTAATCAAGACAACGTTCTAATATATGTACCCTAAGGAATCATTGATGTAGAGTAGGATCATAAATGCAGTAAACCCCATTTAACTGGGACACAACCAATTATGCATCTAAGTAGACCCGAAGGTAAGAGATACCATGCGACAAGGCATCACGAAGTAACTCTATTATTGCACTGTATTTGGCGACATTGTTTGTGGGGTCACCTAAATAGATATGTCCAGAAGATAGCAACTGGCCTTGAGGTGTGAAAATCACCCAATATGTGGAAGAAATCCTCCGAGTGTGTCGGCTAGCGTTGTCTGCGAACCCAACAAACACCTCTAATTCACTTGACATATGCCACTGTGAAAAAGATGACATCAAAATGACATGTCCATAAAACAAAAAGGAAAAAAAAAATTGTATAAGAACTGTACATATATTGAATTTACCCAAAGAGACCCACCTATGAGTAATACTTCTTGAGATAGATCCCATTTCTAGGCTCTGCTAAAGCCTTCCCTTCAAAATCAACCAGACGATAAGCGCCCTTCTTTAATACCTCCTTCACGATGAATGGTATGAACAACATGCATTTGAAATTGCCTGCCCCCAGGGGATCCTTATCTTTGTCATACACCAGGACAAGGTCTCCTTTAGAGAAAATACGAGGATGAACGGACCGATCATACTGACACTTGACTCTTTTCTTGTGAGCCTCATTAGCCAAGGCTGCTTCACATAGTTGCTCATCGAACTACTTGAGATATAATAAGCATTCCTCAAGCAGTGAAGTGTCTGGAAATAGCTGTACTACCAACTGAAGAGATGGGATCTGGAATTCTATAGGAAAGATTGCTTCCAACCTGTAAATGAGTTGAAAAGGTGAGAAACCGGTGGCAGTCTTTACAGACGTTCGGTAGGCCCACAATTCTGAGTACAACATTAAATGCCAATTTGACTTGGATGAATTGATCGTTCACTGTAGAATTGTCTTGATAGACTTATTCATAGCTTCTACCTGACCATTTGCTTGTGGTTAATAAGGCGATGAGTGTTCTTGCCTCAACCCTAGCTTTGACATTAATTCAGACATCATTTTGTTCTGAAAGTGATTTCCATGGTCAGTGACAATCTCCTTCGGAATGCCAAACCTTGCTATTATCTAATTAAACAAGAAGAGAGTTGTTGTCTCGCCATCATCTTTGAATGTTGGCATATCTTTGACCTGCTTTGTAGAGTAGTCTACTGATACAATGATATAACGATTCCCCCTGGATGAAGGGGGGGTGGCATGTGGTATAATAAATCCCTCACTTAGTGAAGGGGCCAACAATAATGACAGGAAACATGGGAGAAGGGTGTGCCCTCATCTTCTGAGAGAAGATCTGACACAGGTGGCACTTCTTGACCGATTCAATGCAATCTTTGATTAACGTTGGCCAATAGTAACTGGATCGTAGAGTATTTTGGGTTATTTCCAACCAAGAAAAACAAACACCACATGCTCCAGTGTGTCATTCATTAAGCACGAGTTCCTCTTCTTCATGAGTGAGGCACCGATGAAGGATGCAATCTACACCTCAACAATACAAAGTGTCCTCGAGTATGAGATAGTTTTTTTCCTGATGGCGTATACGTCAATGCTCATCGCGAGAAGCAGAGGGGGGGAACTTTAAAGTCTAGATATAGACTAGTATATCTCCATACAAGGGTTCCAAAGATGAAATAAGTAAAAGATCTCTCTTAATCGGTGATTCTTCGAGCGTAACATCACCTGACTCGACTGAAAGTTCCAAGATAAGTTTCGCAAATACCATCGACTTTTTAGATTTTGCGGAAACAAAATATAAGTCAAATTCCTGGAGGATAAAAATCCATTTACTGATCTTTCCGCCTATTACACGTTGTGTGAACACATATTGGAATGGATTCACAATGACAATGACAATGGTCTTGCGAAACAGGATATAGTGATGGAACTGCCAGACATCATGTACTGCTTCCAACACAAGTTTCTCAACATGGGAGTAGTTCAACTCTGGTCCAACCAAGTATCATCTTAGGTAATAAATGACGTATTCTTCAAGCAAATCATCCTCTTGAACCAAGACCATACCGATGGTCGACTCTGTCGCGACCAAATACAATAAGAAGTATTTATTATAGTTGGGTGGCCGAAGTAGAGGGGTAGACATGAGGGCATGTTTCAATGCTTCGAAAGAGCTCTAAGCAGCTTTGTCCCAATGGAAAGGGACTCCCTTCTTAAGTAATTGAATAAAACTTTTGGTGATCTCGACATAGTTTGCGATAAAATGCCGAAGAAAGTTAGCCTTTCCCTGTAAAATCTGAAGCTAAGGGATTGTGCACGGGGGAGGTAATTGAACTATCACCTCAACCTTTAGAGGATCGACCATGATCCTTGTTGTCAAAACTCTAAAACCTAAAAGACGACCCGATGTCACACAAAAACTGCATTTGTTTGGATTCAAGTGAATTCGATAGTAGCGACATCGCTCAAAGATAACTCGATGGTGCGTGGGATGATCAACTCTCTTCCAAGATCGTGATGCTAAATCATCAAGATAAGCCTCGACTATGTGTTTGAGATCGTGGAAAGAAAAAAACATGGCTCCCTGAAAGGTGGCTCCAGCATTTTTGAGGCCAAAAGGCATTTTCCAATAAGAAAATGTACACCATGGATAGATAAAAGTTGTTTTATGTTGGTCCTCAGGCTTAATCTATATTTGATTGTATCCTGAAAAGCCATCCATGAGAGAGAAGACCTCACAACTTGTGCATTCATCAACAATCTGGTCAATGAATGGGGTGAGGAATTATCCTTTGGACAAGCCTTTCTCAAATCATATAAGTCTGTACATATGTGAATCTTTCCCTAATTTTTGTTGACCAGAATGGGATTTGACACCCATTGAGTCAATTGAATGGGGTAGATGAAACCAACTTTGATTAGTTTCTCTACTTCAACCTTGATAGCTACTGCTTTTCGAGGATTAACCGGATGAAGATTTTGCCAGACTGGTTTGGCATTAGGGTAAGTCATTATTTCATGTTCGACTATTCTTTGATCAATGCCTGACATTTCCTCGTAAGACTAGGAAAAAACATTGTGTAATTCTTTAAATGAATCTGTATAGATTTGAATGTCCTCGGGGGAGCAGTCCGCTCCAACGAAGACATTCTCCATGACGCCAGGGGTTTTGGAGATGTCTATAGGTATTGTTTTAGTGATGGTTTCCATATTACCCTCGGTGTAAATTGTGTGTGTAGCCAGAGGATTAATAGGACAAGACCTATCTCTAGTCATAGTCAACACGAATTCACCTGCCTCAATTCTTCCTAACTCTGGGAGAAAATAATATATGTGATGGAGATCATCCTATGGTTTGTCTAGACTAGTCAATGCCTCTATAATCACCTCGTTAGAGGGCAATACCAAGTCTAAGGAATAGGTAGTGGCGAGTGAACCTTGAGCCCAGGTAGGCCCAAAAAATGGATCTAACTCCTGTGCAGGAGTCGAATTGGGGTCAGCAGAATCTTGTTGGACTATAGAGTATGCAACCTATGTCGTGGAAAAATGCATGGCCATGCCATGATGCCCTGTCCCTTCCATCATGTCTAATGGCGAAGGAAGAGTCCACAAATCATCAAAGTAAGTCATGCAGAATGACGACACTTGAAATATTTCAGCCTTAGGCTCGACGGGGACAATCGATATCATATTGGCATAGCCATAGGGAGGCGGGTAATCAAAAGTACCCATGAGAGGTGGGCACAAACCAACCCCCACATTGATAACTCTAGGTTGTGGGTTATCAATCATTGGGATTGTGGATGCCCCTGATGAAGGGTCAAGCCTGGAGAAGGACAATTGATTAATGGTCACAATTCGACCCTCATGGGGAAACAAAAAGACCCAAAAAACTGTAGCAACCACTGTATTCATGGCATATGTCCAACTTCTTCCTAACAGGAGTTTGTAGTCAAGAGGTGCATCAACCACTTCAACTTTGACACACATGGTCTTCCTTCCTAATTGCATGGAGAAAGAAGGGATGATTCCATGTGGTCTCAAAGAATGACCATTGAAATTTGTAAGAAGAGTAGGTGAAGGAGACAAAACGGTTTTTCCAATGGCCTTCCAACATGCCAACGACATCACACATGTCAAGTCACCCTCATCAACCACCGTACGAAAAATATTTCAGGTAAACTTTTTCATGGTGTAAGCCACTACTATATGAAATGCGACGGGATATGGGAGATGAGGCTTCAAGTCGGTTGTATCAAGTGTGATATTTCTCAGATTACATGTCTCGGAGGATCCTAAGGCAGCTAGTAGAGCCTTTCTCTGTGAAGGGAAGATCTGGAGGAACTCCAAAGAAGGCAACGTGCAAGATGTTTGTGACAAATCCTCCACCACAGAGTAGTTCTAGGTGGCCCTCATGTTTGGATTATGCGAAGCCTTCTTGAACGCCCCTTTTGGGATGCATGTTATTGTTTCTCCCATCGTTCTCTCGATCTGGAGAGGAACATATGGGTTTTCAACTTCTTTACCCTTTTCAGCAGTACTTGGCATTATGTAATCGTGTGCCCTAGTAGCTATGTGAGCTTCACCTTTCAACATATAGATATTCGAGGTCGAGGGATTACTAGACAACAAAGGGGGTCCCTGACTTCCCCCATCTGCATTCACAGAGACTTGAGTTAAATTTTTTCCATGAGGAAATGGGTTTGTTAACACTACAGGTTGTTGTTGCACCAATAAATTTTGGGCTTTTGCAAGTCTAGGGAACAGGTGAGTCGGGTGGTCTTCCATGCAAAGGTTACACGAATGCTTCGACTTCTTTCTCTCTGTGTTTCCCCCACCAACATTATTGGTGGATTTCTTATCCCCCTTACCCTTCTTTCACTGTTTCTTCTTCCTGTAGGTCTGTTGGTTGGCCTTCAGGTTCGTCGATTTGACACTATGTACATCCGATGTCTGAGTAGGGGGGGAAATCAAACTAGAGGTTTGGTTGGCCGCTGTCTACTGTATCGACAATTGCTACAATTGATTTGATAGGCGATTAGCATGCTTCGCTTGTGATGAACTGACAATTCCATTGTCATGTGGTTTAGACTTTTGTCTGGTCTTGTCAAGTATAGACCTCAATGCATCTGCAAAAATTTCGTAAAGTAAACCATACTGAGATTAAATCATCTCTAGTTGTTGAGATCTCATTATCGCTTCTTCTTCTTAAAAGACCCCTGACGTTGCTATGTCTTTGGATAACTAAGGGACCAAAGACTTGATGAACCACTCCAGCAGGAAACCCAGTGCGATTGGTACCTTTATCAAACTCTTCTGGCATCTCCATTCTTAGATGTGATCAGATATATGGTCTGCCTTTGTCTTCTCAAAGCTGCCCAACAATTCAGTGTCAGCATCGTATCTCACAGGTATTTGAAAATAGTTTAAGAAAACCATTTCCAATTCACCAAAAGTAGAGTATCTTGAGCGGTCGAGCTCAATGTACCATTTTGTGGCATTCCTTATGAGAGTGCATTGAAACATATGCAACTGTATGGATTCATCTTTCAATGAGTTGGACGAGCACCATAGGTGAAAGGTAGTCACATGATCACCTGGATCTTCATTAGGTTTGCCTTCAAACTTTGGAATGTCTAAGGGTAACTTGGTCGACATAGGAGGCCAATTAGATCATGACATATTGGGTCATTTAATAATCTTGACAAGTCTAGAAAATTAAAATTTGCCAGAAATGATAGCTTAGGTTGTTGAATATGTATAGGAGGATAGGGGCCTGGGTTTTTACTGGCACCAGGTTGCTAGGAAAATTTAGGCTACTAGCTTGGGTTCTGGTAAAATCCATGGCCTAGGATAGCATTCAGATACTGTGCTTGTTGAGACTTCATCGACTTACTCCCGTAATAGGACATTGAGGGTTGGGAAGGGATTGCTCCCAACATTGTGTTCCAAAGGTTCTAGAAAGGGTTGCCCCTACTAATCCGACGAGCATAGGTATTGAGCCTTTCCTGGGGTTCCATTGACCATGGAAGGGGTTTCCCTCGGTCCACATCCTTGATGAGGGAACTGAAACTTGCAACGGATTCCAAGGTCCTTAAGAAGTGTGTGCCCCATGTGCAGGAATAGTACCCTACGTAGGATTTTATGATCCAAAACCAAGGTTTCCCCCAGCCGAGATGGAAACTGACGAGAATGCGTTTCTACCAAATGCATCGAACAAAGAGAAGGGAAAAGAACCCATCGGTGTGGTACTTGAAGAAGGTCCTTGACTACCTTCTCTGAATGAGTTGTAGTTCATGTTTGGCTAGGCAGGCTGCTGAGAAGCACTGTCAAGTGAGGGGGACGACGGAGGTATATGACCCCCACTGTAATGGAAATCATTATAAGGGGTTGAGGTACCCCCCACGGACCCTTACAGAGGATCATTTGAGCTCCTTGCCCCCAGACCCATGGTCTATAGGTGGATTAGGTGAGGACTGAGTTGGTATAAAAACCAGGCATCCGTATGAAAACAGAGGGCCTGTCATACTCTGCGTAAAAGCTGCAGTGATCACCGCCATAGACGGAATCAGATCATTGCCCGAGGTAGACACGATCGAGACCATAGTCTCTCGAACCTGCAAAGGTGAGTTAGGAGGTGGAACACCCCCAGTAGTGGTAGCCATAGAGGGATTATGAGGACTCCTTGACGAATTAAAAGAATTTGCTTCCATCGTTGCTTGCAAGACTATATGACTTTCCTGATGCATTACCCTTAGAGGATAAACTTGTATCAAAAGTGGCACCGAAAATTCAGTGATCATAGGGTTGTATGGACCGAGAGCTTATGCTCCAAGGTCAAAAATAGTTGTTTCCTCCAGATACGAGTGTTCTCCTCTCAGAGTTGGTTTAGGTACAGTTTCCTATGGCCCAGTCGCCTCAAAAGAACCTTCCTGGTCAAGTCTTCACCTTCACGGTGGCGGTGGTGACTCTAAGTTAACCATCGGTAGGCCCAAAATCCTTCACGACCGACGGAGCTCTTGATCTTCCACTGTGAAAAAATCAATGACACACTAAGGCTTTTCTAACACTGAAGACCAAAACACACACTAAAATAAGTTCCTATGAGATATAGCAAACAAACTACTATAACTCACAATATGGCTGCAAATTCTTGGTGCAAGGGGGGAAAGTGAAATGGGAAAAGTTTCACTGGTGTTATGTTTATCTTTGGAATGAGAACCCAACACCTCCTTTTATATTACAAAAGGATGGTTATTCTTTTGGGTGACGGGCTATAGGTAGTGGATTAGTTGGGAAACTACCCAATAGCCCGTAATCTCAATGAATCCCTTGCAACTTTTTATTTTTTGCAACTTTTGTGGGCATACATGGGATGTAATGGTGCATATAGCATAGGTATGCAAGCAATAGTGGTGCAGGGCGCGTACATCTTCAAAAATAGTGTTTTTAAGAAGAGTTGTTCAGTGTTGTCTTGGAAAAAATAGTAAGTAAGATGGCCTGATGCCAGGTATGCATGTATGGTGCAATTTAGGGTTATAACAGGGAGATTGTTGGAATATTGGTTTGTCATTGATGTCAACCTTATAATAATCCCTAAATAAAATCCAAAAATCCCCTAAAAGTGATGATGATGTGTCCACTTGAAGAATCTTTGAAGAGCCTCATAGGAGCCTTGACATAAGCATATATAACTCCAAAGTGGTCCCCTTATGGGATAGCTTTTATGCATGGATATCACAATATGAGATGAAATTTGGTTGTTTCCACATGCCCACTTTTAATTGTACACAAATGAAGCCTTGAAGGATCTTTGAAGAAGCCCTAAAACCAAGTGAAGAAGCCCCTAAAGTCAAGTGAAGAATCACCTAAAACCAAGATAAGAAACCCCTAAAGCCAAGTGAAGAATCCCCTAAATCAAAGATAAAAATATCCTAAATCCAAGTGAAGAATCCCCTAAATCCAATAAAAGAATCCCCTAAAGTAAAGTAACAAATCCCCTAAGGTCGACCATCCTTAAGGAAGAGCTGTGACACAAAATTCGCAACCCTTGGTTGCACCCCTTGATGTGGAGAAGACTCATATAAATAAGAGGATCCTCATTTGGAATTTGGATCACACCAAGTAGACCTATCCAAGGAAGAGGAGAAAATTTAATCCTAGAGGACCAAATTTCCAAGGGAATATGAAGTGAAGAAGGGTGTAGTATTACAGATATAAAATAGTTTGCAGAACATAAATATTTTAGCTAGAAATGGAAGAACAATAATGAGATAACCAAAAAAATACTAGAATAATACCATAATAGCACTAGAGAGACCACCTTGATTAATGATATCAATGTTCACTTGCCTCTTCGAGGAGGAAACCTCAAACAAAGCAGAGCTCTATTACAATAATATCCAAGACAAAACTTCTCATACCCTCTACTCCTATTTATACTAAATCTGTCTATCCAAAAGAACAATCTAGAGGAAGATCCTTCTAGAAGTGGAATCTTCTATTAGGTCTTCTTACATTTGACTTATTCTTCCTTATTTCTAGGCCTTATTAATATTTTCCTTTATTACATGGAGATATATTATTCTACCTACATGAGAGGTTACAGAGTTTGGGTCCCTAACATGACCCCCCCCTTAAAACAAACCTTGTCCTCAAGGATTGAGATGAGGAAATTATTGTAGAATGGTAACTGGTTCCCAAGTGGCATCTGCTGGAGTGGTATCTTTACACTAGACTAATACTTCCTTGATGGTGTGCTAACACAAACAACGCTCATGCTGGTCCAAAACTGCTCATGGCTGCAACTAGATGGAGCCTTCTTCATGCAACTCGGGAAGGATGGTTTGAGTTTGAAACTTAGTTCCAATCACCTTCTTTAAGAAGGAGACATGAAAAATAGGATGGATCTTAGAATGACTGGGAAAAGCTAACTTATAGGCCACCTGTCCCACATGCTTGAGAATGGTATAAGGACCATAAAATTTGGGTGCCAGTTTCTGACAATGGTCATCCTTGAGGGAATTTTTCTTATAAGGTTGCATCCGAAGAAACACCTAATCTCCTTCAAAAAATTGATGTTCAAAGAGACCTTGATTTTCCTGTTGATTCATGCGATTATTCTCCATGACCAAATTATCTTTGAGGGTACAGAGAATAGCCTCTCGAAATGTAAGTGTTTGGTCAACCACCTGGACCTTCCAGACACCTGGCAGGTATGAGAGAATTGAAGGTGGATTTTTTCTATATACTACTTCAAAAGGATTCATGTAGGTAGCTATATGGTAATAAGTGTTGTACCACCATTCAGCTAGTGGTAACCATCGAGCCCATTGATTTTTCCTTTTCGATGAAAAACACCTCAACTATGTTTCCAAACACTTGTTGACAACTTCAGTTTGACCATCAGTCTGTGGATGATAAGCTGTGTTGAAATGAAATTAGGTGCCTTGTAGCTTGAATATTTCCTGCCAAAAATTGCTGGTGAAAGTGGGGTCTCAATCAGAAACAATAGAATGAGGCATTGCATGAATCTTAAAGACTTGATCCAGGAAAAGTTGAGCCACAATGGAGGCGGTAAATGGGTGTTGAAGAGAAAAAAAATGAGCGTACTTGGAAAGACTATCAATGACCACCATGATGAATGATTTATTTCTTGATTTAGGTAAGCCCACAATAAAATCCATAGAGATATCCCTCTAACTAGTAGGTGAAATCGGATGCGGTTGTAGTTTGCTAAGAACTTTGACTGTTTCTCCCTTATGGCATTGAAAAACATCACATTCTAGAACAAAATTTTGAACGTCTTGTTTCATACCATCCCAGAAAAATGAATGGTTGACTCGATCATAGGTTTTGGTAAACATTGAGTTCTCAGCTGTGGGTGTAGAATGAAGCTCAAAAAGTACCATTGATTTAAGTTGAGACAGTTTACTTAAATACAAATGAAATTTGTAGAGAATCTCATCATTGTGCAAAGAGTACCCTAGAGAAACTGGAGAATTAACATGTAATTGTTGGATCATATGTGGAATTTTGGGATCTTTTAGCCATTACTGGCGAACAACTTGGATCCAATCTGGTACAATTAAGGAGAGGGAAAAAAGGGATCCTTCATCTTCATATTTTCTTGAAAGTGAATCAACAACCACATTGTATTTTACTTTCTTGTAAATGATCTCATAATCATATCCAAAGATCTTAGTCACCCATTTTTGTTGCTTCAAGGAGGAAGGGTGTTGTTCCAGAAAATACTTGAGGCTTTGATGATATGTCTTAATTTGGAAGCGTTGCCCCAATTGATAAGGGCGCCAAAGATCCACTACATGCAAAATAACCAACATTTCCTTTCCATAGATTGATTGGCCCAAATGTCGCTCTAACAGTTGTTTGTTTCTAAAGGAAAAAGGCCGACCATATTGCATAAGGAATTCTCTAATTCCTCTCCCAGAAGCATCACATTCCAGAACAAAGGTCTTTGTAAAATCAGGAAGGCCCAAGACATGATTGGTGCACATGACCACCTTCAAGGTTTGAAATTCCTGATCAACTACTAGATTCCAAGTGAAAGAATTCTTTTTAAGGAGAGCAGTGAGAGGTGTCAAAATATTTCCATAATTCTTAACAAATTTGCGATAATAGCCTATTAAACCCATAAATCCATGCAATATTTTGAGAGTCTTTGGGAAAGGAAAATCCTACATAGATTTAATCTTCTTAGGATCCACCTTGACACCTTCCTTGCCAACAATATGACCCAAGTACTCAACTTTCAAGGCGCCAAAAGAAAATTTAAATTTTTTGAGGAAACATTAGTGCTAAGAGAGTAGATGTAGAACTAGATCCACATGAACAAGATGGGATATCAAGGTTTCACTATAGATGAGGATATCATCAAATAAAACTAAGACAAAATGACAAAGAAAAGGATGGAAGACATGATTCATGAGGCTTTGGAAAGTGGAGGGAGCATTACACAAGACAAAGGGAATGACCAAAACTCATAGTGGCCCTCATGAGTTCGAAATGCACTCTTAGTAATGTCTACCTCATTCATACGTATCTGGTGGTAGTTATAACAAAGATCAAGTTTAGTAAAGAACTGGGCACCACTCAATTCATCCAAGAGGTCATCAATGAAAGGAATGGGAAATTTGTCTTTGATGGTGAGTTTGTTGAGGGAGCAAAAGTAAAGAAAAATGCACCAAGAGTATTATTTTTTAAGGAGCATGAGCACAGGAAAAGAGTAGGGGCTTGTACTAGGACGGATAACACGTGCGGTGAGAAATTCTTGAACAATTTTCTCAATTTCTTTTTTCTTGGAAAAGGGATGACGATAGGGACGAGCATTGGGAGGAAGGATGCCGGGGAAAAGGGGAATGGAATGATCATGAACACCATAGGAAGGAGGAAGTCCCTGGGCAGTGGAAAAAACAACGTGATGTTTTAGACGATGGATTGGAGGTCTTGTGAAACAAAGGGTGTCTCAGTGGCATGAATGGCATGGAGTTGTGCAATAATTCCAGAATGACCCTTTTTGAGGCGATGGGAACTGATGATCTCCAAGGAACCGAAAATGATGCCTTGGAACGTATATTGTTGGCCCTCCTAGTTGAATTTCATGGTTAATACTTTAAAATACATGAGAATGGGACCCATATTCTGTATCCATTCTTCACCATACACAATGTCACAACCGCCCATGTTGATAGCAAACATATGATATTCCACGTGGTACTGACCAATTTGGTGATGTACACTTTAACAACACACTCGACATTTCATGGACCTTCCATTAGAAATCATAATTTGAAAATTATTGACTGCACAAATATAGCAATTAAATTCTTGGGCAATGCGACGATGAATAAAATTATGGGTGCTTCTAATGTCAACAAGGATGATGACCTTTTGATGCTTAATGTAACCAATTAGATTGAGGGGTTGGGGAGAATATAAACTAGTGAGATCATTCAAGGAAATGACCGGTTCAACTTCAGGAGGGTTGGAGGGTGGGGTCATGTCAGTGGGTTTAGGTGACTTGGCCACATGGGGGGCCTCGACTTCGTCTTCCAAAACATTGTCAGAGATGGCCATAAAATGTGTTTGTTCCTTACACTTGTTCTAGGAAAATATTTTTCATCACAATTATAACAAAGGCCTTTGAGTTGGCGTTCAACCATTTCTTCCCTGGTCAATTTATGGATCTTTAATGGAGTGGAAGGAGGAGTGGGAGTGACCGGTTTAGGGCATGGAATAAAGGAGGGTTTTCAGGTTTGAGAAGAGACAACTTGTTGTTATTCCTTAGCTATTTTAGTAGCTTCCACCCAACTTTGAGGTGGATCCACGAGGACATGGGCATGAATATCATCCTTGAGGCCACTGATAAATCATTCTCGGAAAGAAGCATCATACATGCCCTATGTACAAAAATCCAATCGCTCAAAAAGAGTCTATGAAGTCTTTCACTGTGCTAGATTGTTTCAACTTTATCAAATGACCTAAATGGTTTGTGTCAGTGTCAAAGCATTCATAAATCTCTGCCAAAATTTGTGTCCAAGCCACATACCCTTGGCAGACATTTTTTCTCCATTGCCAACATTACCAACGTTCTTGATCTAGATGGAGAACACCATACCAGAGTTTGGACAACTCATCTGTAATTCCATACAAAGAGAAATAATGTTCCATTTGAGTTACCTAGTCATTGGGATCCAAGCCATCAAATTTTTTCACATCCACACATGGAAGGCGTAGGTCACGCTGAAAGTGATGGGGTTGAAAATTCTGGGAATTAGAGGAATTTTCCCCTTCAGAGTGCAAAGGTGGGTCAAAGGAGGGAATATCTGCAGGATATTCATCTTGGCGTAGATCATGGTAGTGAAGGATTCAATATAGGTAGAGAGGTCCTATTTGATGGTTTCCATTTTTGCATCTATGGAGGAATGAATGTTTTTATTGATGGTGGAAAAATTGGCATTGAGCTACCTGACTTCATGTTGGGTCTCTTTGAAATTAGAGGAAAAGGAATTAAAGTAAGCTTTCAAGTCTTGTCTACGAGTGTAGGCCATGATGAAGAGGAAAAATGAAAACGGATGGGTGAGAACACATAGAAAATGGGTTATGGTTGAAGTGTATCACGACGATCAGGGCGACCATATGAATCCAAAGGGGTAAGGCCCAAATAAGGGTGTTGGAAGGGGGTTGGGTCCACGGGAAAATATTTTTTCTAAAAAATGGTAGGTATGACTGTGATAAGGGAGAAGAGAGGAATCCAAATGGATAGGGATCAAATAATGGTGTCAATAGGATCCAGATCCTTTTTTTATTTACTATTGCAGATTTATACTCCAATATGAAGGATATTGCAGTGTTGAAATGACCAAATTCTTAACAAGAAGAAATGTGTAGTAATTTCGCAACCTGAATACAAGAGGCACAGTTGCACGGCAATATATATTTTATGTTCTATTTTTGTTTTTTTCCTAAGGGTTAGGGTATGAAGGGTGTCTACAAACAAGGGTTTTCCATGTGTTATAGCTCTCTAATACACGTGCGGGATCCAATAGTAGTACTCAGACCAATATATCAAGACACCAACTAAGGAGGCTAGACTGTGCCCTTATCCATACTACCTGACTACCCAAGTACTAGAGAGTATCTTCTCGAGTGTTGTTCTCGGTGGCACTATAACAGTTAGGTGACCGATCCCTTTATCCATGGAGGGATTCAAGAGATCTAGGACAATCTATATACATGTGTTGTCTCATGCGCTACCACTAAAAGGGGTTGCAACAGGGTTACAAGAGGGTCCAACATATGTGCGTTTAAGTACCATTTGTATTTCCTGCATGTATGACCTCCTAGCCGCGGGTTTATGTGCATAATGACATATCTATGTAGATTTAAGATCCCATAATACGTCTCTACCCTAAAAACAATTAACCCAAAATTTTCTTCCATGGAAAGTGCTCGGATACCACTTGTAGTAATTCAGATATAAAATAGTATGCAGAGAAAACATATTTTATCTATAAATAGTAGAAAAAAAAAATGATATAACCAGAAAAATAATAGAATAATACCATAATAACACTAGAAAGAGCACCGTGATTAATGATAGCAATGTTCACTTTCCCCTTCGAGGGGGAAACCTCTAGTAGAGCAGATCTCTATTACAATAATATCCAAGACAAAACTTCTCATACCATCTACTCCTATTTATACTAAATTTTTATATCCAAAAGAACAATCTAGAGGAAGATCCTTATAAGCGAAAACTTCTATTAGGTCTTCTTACATTTGACTTATCCTTCCTTATTACTAGGCCTTATTAATATTGGCCTTTATTACATGGAAATATATTATTCTACCTACGTGAGGGGTTAGGGAGGTTAGGTCCCTAACAAAGGGTGAAATTCCAACAGAATATGAAGTCTTGTGATGATTTGCTCTTGGAATTTTATATATAACATTTTTTATAGAACAATTAAGATAGTGAAACTTTGAGTTATTTTAGAATATACAGTGAATAATATTGGGTACAAATTTCATTTCTTGAATCGTTATAGGTTTGAAGTTATACTCAGTGGAAGTTGAGGTTCTTTAAATTAGGGTTTTCTTCTTAAAAACGAGTCATCTTTCCATTTTCGCCATAACGGTTTTTTGGGGACGATTCAAGGAGTGAAAATTGGAGGAATTTTGGAGACGATATCGAAGAATATTGGTTACAATTTTCATATCATGATTCATTACAAGTATGGATTTATACTTGTTGGAAGTTAGGGTTTGTGACGAATCCAGAAACTAGTCTCAAACAAGTGTTTGAGATAAAATGGTTATATCTAAAGTTTGGTAGGTGAAAATTGAATTCCACATGTTGCATTTTAAGGATAACAAATCCTAATATCTAAGGTCCAATTTTTAGAATCCTAAATGGAAAATTGAGCTTGTGGTGAATCTTACAAGTTTGTAGATTTGAGGTACATTTCTAAGCAGTTTTATATGCAGATTTAAGAAGTGATTTTGGGATTGTATTTGAAGGTTGATTTGATCCTATGTCATCATTTGAAATATTCCAAGGGGATTGTTGTATCCTTCCAGTCAGTGCTACAAAACTCAAGGAGTGGGTGATTCCTTCAAGTTGGTGCTTGTAAAATCTTTAAACTACTTAAGAAAAGATTATGTCATTTTCTCCCAATTGGGTTTCCACGTAAAAATCTATGTGCAGTGTGTATGAGTTTATGTGAATATGAATGTCATGATTAATGGTTAATGTTTAAGTAGTTATTGAAGTTTAAAATTGTTGAAATAACTCTATATTGATTCACCCTCGCCCCCCTCAGTATTCTTGAATATCCAAGCACCACAATCCCCAACAACATTACAAATTGGAGAGGCTCAAATGACAATGACCGGATCATAATTTTTTTTACACAAGAAGGAACATTTAAATATTTTATCATTGGTGAAGATAAACATGACCAAGAAATAAAAACATTCTTCTTTAGGTAATGTCTTACATCTAGAAAATTACATCCCAAAAAATGTAGTAAATTTAGAAATTTTTAATGATTTGCATGATAAATTCAAAATCAAAACAAATTGCAAAACTAATAGTTCCTCTATGCAATATGAAACAACAAATTTAGGAATTGAAAAAACCCCCCAAAACATCAATTTAGGAATAAATTGATCCCATTCAGAGCATAGTTCTTTCGTAAAACTTTTTAAGGAATATAAGGTCATATTTGCATGGACTTATGATAATATCAAATTCTATGACACTAAAATCATCCAACTTGTCATTGATACTAGAAATGATGCTAAGCCTGTACACCAAAAGCTCATAAAAATTCATCCTAATCTTGAACCAAATATCAAAAAATAATTAAACAAATTGTTGCAAACCAAAATTATCTTCCATGTTAGACATTCATAACAAGTTTCTAATTTAGTTCCATTCAGGAAGAAGAATGAGGATATTGAGATTTTCATTAATTTCTAGAATTTGAATAAATATTTGGAAAAGCATAATTACCATGTTCCACCAATGGAACAAATTTTACAAAAGGTAGTTGGTGTTGAAATTTTTTCCGTATTAGACATATTCTCTAGTTATAATTAGGTCTTGGTATCACAACCAGATCAGATCAAAACTACCTTTAGAACTAAGTGGGGAACCTATGCATAATGAAAGATTACTTTTGATTTGATTAATGCTAGAGCCACTTTCCAAAGAGCCATGGATATCGATTTTAGAGGTCTAATAAATAAATCCATGGTTTTTTATCTAGATGACATTAGAATTTATTCTAGAGATTGAAGTGAACATGTTCATCATTTAAGAAAAATATTTGATCGATGTAGAAGATATGGAATTTCCTTAAATCCTAAAAAGAACATTTTTGCAGTAACAAAAGGAAAAAAATTGGGTTTTATTGTTTCTAAACTTGGGATTGTAATATATCCTTAAGAGAACCAAGGCTATTTCACAAATTTGTTTTCCTCATAATAAAACGAACATGGAATCCTTTTTGGGGAAAATTAATTTCATAAGAATATTTTCCCAAGCTTCACCGAAATTGTTAAATATTTACAAGATATGATTAAAAAAAACTCTGCATTTAGATGGGATAAAAAAGAAAGAGAATCTTTTGCAAATATTAAAGAAGCGATTTTTCAAGATCCTTCTTTAATGAGTCCAGATTTTGAAAAAGATTTTATTTTGTATACTTTTTCATCTAATGTTTCTTATGCAATTGTTTTGACTTAGAAAAATACTAAACTTTTTTAAATTCCCATATATTTTATGACTTCTTGTTTACAAGGTGCATAATTGAAATATCCTAATATTGACAAAAAATATTATTCTCTTTTTAAAGAAGTAAAACATTTCATCTGTATCTTTTGAAATTACATACAAATGTCATTGTACTTCATCCTTCAATCAAGAACTTTCTAGTTCAAAAAGATTTGGGAAACAAAAGGGAAAATTGGATGACTACACTTCAAGAATATGATGTTGTACTATGTTGTCATTGATGTCAAAGGGTTGATGTCAATTGGTGTCATAGTGATGTGTTGTCATTGATTTCAAGGTCGATGTCAAAGGGAATTGTATCATTAATGTCATGTCATGGTTGATAGGAATTACCAAATGGATGAACTCCAAAGTGGTCCTCTTATAGTGAAATCCCTCACGGGAAGACGCTTTGCAAATTCAAATGGTTAAGTGGTTGATTAATCCTAACAATGTGGTTATGGAACTCAATTTTGTTTGAGGAATAATGTAATGAAAATCAATGAATTTTCATATGAGACTATTCTATATGGATAGTACATGTCATTCCATTTCCAATAATATGTGGTATGTCACATGGTTCCTCACGGTTAGGGAGATATGGTCTTGTGAATTTGGAGAACTCTCATGAGTTATCTAGAAGCCCCTAGAAGGTAAAAGAAGTCAAATTATTCTAGAATCTCCTAGAAGAAGTTGACTAGTCAAAATAGTTTCAACTATGAGTCATTCACGGGTTAAGTTGTTGCAAAAGAAAATAATTAAAAGTAAATTTGTCGCAACTAGAAGTGGTGAATTTACTATTTGTGGACAAAGTGGTTGTAAGTGGAAAAAGTAGTTAGAAGTGGGTTATCCCTAAAAGAAGGAAGTTGGTTAGAAGATAACCCCTAGAGGAAGCCACTTGGAGATTATAAATAGGAGAGAAAGGGTCTCTTATGAGAATGAACATTGAGCTATCGTACCTATTGAACATCATTGAACATATATTTTGTGAAGGGTTATTTGCAGGTACACATTGACAAATCTGAAGAAGCGAAGGGATGAAGTTACGAAGGAAATTCGAGGGTAAAGTCTCGAAGTTGCAACAAACTCAAGTAACCCTAATCTATGAGACATTCACGTGTTGTAGTGCAGTTAGGGTGCGGACATCCGTGAGCCATAGTGGAGGAAAGTGAATATACCATGAGTTGTAGAAGAGAAAAGTGTGGATATGTAGAAGGGTTTGTACAAGCTTGAGAATGTATGTTTGATTCAGGTTGTTGAAGTTCAGGTTTGTCTTTTGATCTAATATCTCAGGAATCAAGTCAGTTATAATGTGCAAAAATAAATTTATATTCTTATTGTAACGTCCCCGTCCATCATCCCCACTATCGGGCAATGCTACTATGGGAAACATTCTCATACTTATATATATAACATGAATATTAAATCAAAGTAATAGATTAAATGAAATTTAACCAACAATACAGAGTAACCACAATATTAATGCTAGCATACAAAATTAATGGAATTAACAATAAATATCATTGCAACAGAATACATGATAATATTACAAGCATCACAAACATGCATTTTAATTGAGATTAAACATGTAATGATACTTATCTTTGAAATTGTAGTAACTCCACCAACTACGTGTAGACCTTCCACGAACCTCCCAACCTTAGACCACACTGCTCATCACGCTCAGCAGTGGGTCAAGCCCGAGTTGGGACTAAGATCCACCCAAGGCAAGGGAATCCTAGACTAGGCTGAGGTTACAGGAAAACTGCACAAAGAAACCGTAAGGATTCTCTCTAGGATCCTTCTTATGCCCACTACTTATGGACTCTCCTTCCCCACATGCGTGTTCCACCTGGGAGTATACACCTTCACAAGCACAGTCCATCGATGCTTCACCTCCTTCTCTGGGTCTCGGCAACAGACCAGATCAGGAATTCTCAAAGCTCTGTAGCTGGTGCTAGACTCTTTCTGGGAGAAAACCACTTCCCAGCAGACTCTCTCACCTAGAGAGAGCTGCTCACAAGCTTGCCAACCTGCCTCTTCAACCACGGGCCTGAAAACCCAGTTCTTTAGCCACTTTTGATTCAGTTCCAGCAAGGTATGGGTGACAACAATAGTAATTGGTCAACACCACTCAGGAAAATAGAAGGCTTCAACCCAAGAATGGTTTGGGTATGGACTCGACTCTGCAATGTGGCTAAATTGGGTTCACAGGACACATAGGAGACACGGCTCAGTCCACAGTTTTTCCACTGGATTTCAGGGTGCGATACAAGGAATCAACGCAGTAGTCGAACACAAACTCCAATGGTTCAGATAGAGGATGCATCGGCTTCTTAGGAAAAAACATCATAGGTTGGCCTCACGGTTTTGGGTTTCATAGGTGCGTGAGGTATGCATGCAGAGTTCAAACGTAGAGGTAACACGGTTTGGAAAGAGGACGCAAGAATGGAGGATGAACCCCCATCATGGCTCAATTCTTGGGTTAAATTGCATGTTCCTGGGCCGACACATGTCTCCCATGAAGCTGCATGCACTCCATCAAGTATGCGTTCCCTTTTCCAAGAACTTAGGATAAAAGTATAACTTTCACACCACTTTGGAATAATAATAAATTATTATCTCAAGGACTTAAGCCCCTAAACTTAGCCCCTTTTTCCATTCTTTCAGCCCCCTTTTCCCTTACCCACTCTGTGGAAGCTTAGTCCCCCATCACTCTTTCTTCGTGGTCGGTGTGCACGCAGCAATGTTTAATATTTATTAATGTTCTACATAATTACATATACAAAAATAGGCTCCTGGCCTTTAACACTTAGGCTCTCTGGCCTAATAAGCACATAATCCCACCAGCTTATCAATACTCATCTCACCATCCTACAAAACATGATTTACAATTCATAAACATGATTACAATAGGGCTCATCCTTGGGGATATTACAATCCCTTCCCCTTATTTTTGCACTATCCTTAGTGCAACATTGACACAACATTAGCAAGATTTTCAAAATATTCAAAAAGATGTGTATATTTTACTTTCATAGCATATTCATGTTCCCAAGTCACGTCCTCAGGACCGTACCAGGTCCACTGGACCTTTGCAAGCCCTATGTCTTGATTCCAGAGTTGTTTTCTTTTCTGTTCCAATATGCGCATAGGATGCACTTGCAGGACACCTTCTTGTTTGACCTGAATCACATTCCAATCAATTACATGATTAGCATTATATATTTCTTAAGAAATGAAACATGAAACACACTATGCACAGTCATGGATGCAGGTAATGCAAGCATATATGCAATTGGCTCAATCCTTTCTAGGATTTCAAATGGCCCACAAAATCTGGCTTCCAACTTGGTGCATGTTACACGTCAAAATTGCTCAGCTGGATAAGTGTCGCATTGTCCCTCTCAATTGTCGTAAGTGTCGCATCAACTTTCGTAAGTGTCACAATTTGGTCACTAGTGTCGCAAAGGATGTTCAGACATACTGTCATGATAACGACACTAAGGAGACACGACATCTCACTTGATTGATTTGAAGGAGGAGAACTGATCTACTGAAGTCAAACACCTTTTGCCACCTGAAAGCACCTCAAAAACTGAGTTTTGGAGAGGAGCGCTCCCCCTTACACTATCTCGGAGCGCCAGCGCTCCCCCATACACTGTCAAGGAGCGTTATAACGCTCCCCTGCCCCTTTTAAGGGAGTGTTATAGATTTTGAGAGCGCTGGCGCCCCCCTGAAGCCTACCAGGAGCGCTACAACGCTCTGATGGCCCTTTTGAGGGAGCGCTACCTATTATGGGAAGTTGTTAAGATGTTGAAACGGATGGGGGAAACTTCTTTTCATTCTTGGAAGGAAGTTGAGCTTGAATCCCTGATCAAGCCGTGATCTTAGGGCAGGTCCTCAACTGAAGGAGGAAAATCCTCACCTTCCCCAAGGATATCTCAAGATTGTTGAGCCTCTCCAAGGCTATATAAAAAAGATTTCTAATGGTGAAAGGGGGATGCAAAATAGAGAATGTCAAACTTATGATCTCATAAGTGAGGATTGGAAGAAGAGAATTACACCAAACTTATGATCTCATAAGTGGTGTTGGAGCTGATAATTGGGGAAGAGTTGGACATGTGAAACTTATGATCTTGGAGGAAACTTACAGTCAGCCAAAGAAGATCAATCATTGAAGCTGCTGTCATCCAGGTTGTGAATTTTTCAGGCAAGGGTTAGACAAAGAGGACTTGACAAAGCTGTCGCATTCGCATCTACGATTGTAAGTACTGCTGTCGTTATTCTCATTAATATGACATGCTTGGCATGTTTCTTTCTAGTTTGTGTTTAATGTTGCATGAACTTATCATTTAGTGATAGATCTGTTTTCAAGCTAATGTTAGTAGAGTAGGAAGTGGTTGTATCTTGTTTTGTCCACAGACCTCAGCGAGGAGCAAAGGATTGGAGTGCGACTCGGAGCGTGAAGGGACAAACGTCGGTTAAAAGGTACTTCTAACATCCTTCCTTCTCATGCATTNGATAGCCTCAATTCAAAACCCTTTGTTTGGATTTTTCTCCTCATTGACCTTGTTCTGTCCCTTGATCGTTTCAGACCTAGTTTACCCCTCTTTGATTAGTTTCACGAGCTGATTGGCTCCTTGTCTTGTCGCATTCAGCATACTTGTCAAACTCAAATCTCGATTTTTGAAATTTTTTGACAATTCTAGGACTTTCAGACCCTGGCGCCCCTGACATAGTGTTATCAGAGCGCCAGCGCTTCTTGTAGCCCTACACAGAGCGCTATAACGCTCTTTGCCCTTGGCAACAGAGCGCCAGCCTCCTTTGGCTCAGAAATCTTCCAAATTTGCATTTTTTTTGGATTTCTGCCTCTGTCTTCTCCTGCTGGGTGATCTTGAGAGTCAATTTGTCTTCCCTTTTTGACTGACATCTGTATTTTTGAGGAACAAACACCTTGTTGATTGGATCTTGTAGCTTACTTCACCCCTTTTTGTTTGAGTTCTCCTGTTGAGTAAAGCTTCAAATCTATGCATTGCTCTTCTTTTCTCTTCAGTTGAGTAAAACCCTGGTGAAGGTCATCAATAGCCTACAGGCCTATTCATCTTGATTCCAGTCTAGCCATTGTTCTTCAGCTTTTGTTTTTGGGTGTTAAAATTTTGTTTTTCTCTTTGATTGTTTCTTCTTTTCGCTTTTTCG